>JARYHS010011408.1:134907207-134974856 GCA_031002005.1 Vandiemenella viatica | reverse complement strand
CATGTCCCCTGCACTCTGTTATCATGACATCAAGCAGCGTATCATAAGTCAGTTGATACAATACGTGAATACGCAGAGACTAGAATATGAGAGACACATAATATTACTCATACTGATGGGCGATTACGAAAGCAGTGACGCAAACTTAGAACTCTTACGTGTATACCTTCAGAAATTCCTGAAACTTGAGGTAGTGAATATTTTTTACAAATCAACCGCACAAGGAATAACTTGGATTTGCTAAAGGTATTCAAATAATTTCAAAGCTATATGTATCCTGATTCTCATAACACTATTCTATCTATATATATATAAAGATGAATGTATATATGCTTGTTTGTTTGTTCTTCATAAAAATCCACAGTTTTCATCCGATCTCGATGAAACTTTGCACACTTAACCTTTGAAACAAGGAGAAAAATACTGTCTACATTTGGTTGAAAAATTATCTGTATAAATAATAAATGTTGTCTTATAATTTCGAAAAATTACTGAACGGCGATACACAGACGCGTTGGATGTCTGGGTCTCTGTACTACCTTTCGATACAGCGGTCAGGTAGCTCAGTAGTTAAAGCACTTGCTTACTGGTGTTTGTATCGTAGCTTCCGGTTCAAAACTCCGTGGCGCCAAAGATTTTTAAAAATCGTTTTGATCGTAAGAGTCACGCCTGGACCGTCGGTTATTCGAATTGAATGTTAAACTGTAGATATCACAAATTTTAGGGTTGCAATGCGAGGCAAATCGTAGGTAGTCTTGCAATGCTGTAGGTGTAACACTTTTTTACGTTATATTGCTCCCTCAGGGGTGATTCGCAGTCAGTGTGTGTGATCTGCAGTAATAATACTATAAATACAGAAGTAAGTCTCTGTCTTTTGTTACGTTTTGACGACTAAAAGCCTATGCCGATATTGACGGAATTTGATAAGAAAATCTGTAGGGAGGGCACGGGACATTTTTTTCGGTATGATTAACAGATGAAGTCACGAAATTTTAAGAACTTATCGAATGGTAACAGAGAGACGGATGTGTGTGTTAATCTGTAATGTTACGTCGGTTGCTCAAGGTGTGCTTCTCGCGCATTATGTTAGTGTATTACTTTGTGTCTGCATAAATGTTTCTGGCACCAGTTTACATAATTTACTTTTTTTTTTTTTGACATGCCTTTCGGGCGTAAACTGGCCTAAGTTGTAGCTCTAGCAGAGCACGAGCAGCTAAAGTTATAAGAATCCAGGAATCGGATGCTCATGCTGAAGAAAGAAGAGAAAGACCAATCTGAAATAAACCTGTCCTTAATTAACACTCCCTCCCCCCTTCCCCCACATCCCCTCACCTTCGTTTGTTTTTCTGTTTTTAAATATATTGGAAATTGATTCTCTTCAAGAGACTGGTTCGACCTGTAGAATGATATAGTGATCGCTTTCCTGTCTTATTAGTGCCGACTCGGTGGTTGTTTGGGACCAATCCTCTTTATCAACAACTTTCTGTATTCAATTCTGGCAAAGAAATTCTTAATCCACGCGAAACGAAGTCGCGGGTATCAGCTAGTATTTAATAAATTAAAGTTGCAAATAAATTAAATATTTAAATTTAATTAAATTATTTATCATTTAATTTATTTAATTATTTTATTTTACTTAATTCCAATTTATGATACACGATTGACGTGATGAAGTGTTTTAACCGCACAAGAATTCAGACCATATTTCTAAAAATAAATCGGTTTAAAAATCAATTCTAAGCGGTAGTAGGTGAGAATCCGGAAGCGAGGTAAAAAATAAATCTTACTATCCAATCTGGCTTCACGCGGTACTTTCTGCCGGGTAAGGTAATGTGGAATTGATCCACTGGCGTCCTTGAGGTAGGATAAGACCGCAGAAAGCATGTGATAAATTGATAGTTGACGTAACTTACTAGGCAACTATGAAAGAGTCGTGTGCTGTAAGGCGGAAGGGTCTCGCGGGCGTTGCAACTTAATAAAAGTCTTGCTTCCAGCCGCGCCAAAATGTCGCAGTTCTTCGACATTTCGAGCTCCATTACCACTGCCCTAATTTCCACCCAACTGCCGCGCTGGACCATCCTTACTCCCCGGAGAATCATTATCATTTGATATTTTCGGTTTTGCGGGTCATCCGGCACGTCCTCTTCCAACATTCCTCCAGTTCAGTCCGCACCTGGTCCAACATTGCCTCCAGTTCAGTCTGAACCCGGTCCACCCATCTTGTTCGTGGTATTCTGATAAATCTTATTCCTATCTCTAGGCTCTAAAGCACTAAATTTGAAATTCTTCTGTCTCCAGTCTCATAATATGGTAATAAAATAGTCACAACACCAAATCCAATGTTTTTATTAAATATTAGTTGTCTCAGAAAATAACTTCATTTAGTGAAAGAAGAAGACGCGTGTGGTCACAGTGGCCTTTCTAATTTGACCGTTTAAGCACAGACTCCAGCTATTGGATGTTACAGAGGACGACCTTGAGGACGTACTTTTTTTTAATTTTTTTTTTTTAATGGCATTCGGCTACTGGGCCATACAGCCAGCTCAATGTGATTTTTTGCTACCAAGTATTGACACAAGGACACTACAACACGGACAAGGCATTGACAGACACAACATTAAACACCCACGCCCTCGGCCGGACTCGAACCGGCGACCTTCGGTACGCGGAGCTAGCACTCTAGCTAGCCCCTACGCTACCGAGGCCGGCTTGAGGACGTACTGGACCAAGCGAAGAAAGACGTTGAGGTGAAGGAAATTTATTGTAAACAAGTGATGGAGGAAAAATCTGGGAGTGACCATTGTAATGTGACAAGGTCCCTTACAATTTTGATGAATATGTTTGTTAAAATTAAATATTATTCTTGCTTTGTTGATACAAATGTGTTAAAGTTTTGTGTAAAATAAAAGATACGTGAATATTGGAGTGCCGGAATATCTATGAACAGTGGCCGTCTAAGACAATGAATATCTTTGGACAAAAGAAAAAAGAAAAGAAGATTATTATGGCTAGAGAGCGTGCTAGAATGTAGGCTATAGAGTGGTGGTATAAAAACGGAACGCAGAAGTCTGTTATTCTGTAGTGTAATGTAAAGAAGTGTATTCTATACCAAGCGTTTAATAATAAAATTGCTTTCGACTGTTTTCAAATGATCCTGTAGTGATATATGAATTATTTGTTCTGAGCTGTGAAATAATATAATGTGCCGACTTCTACGAGTATAGCTAGTATTTCAGCTCAAGAAGAGTTATACTAGCAGAAATAAAACAGATAACTTACACCATCAGACATGGAAGAGGATATGCCGGACGATCCGCAAAAGTGGAACGTCAAATGATGATGATAATCCACATTTGTAGCCCTATTATCCGTATACTCGCCTCCGTTGGCAACAGCTTTCCCTGACAAGCCTGTTTGCGCAGCGGATAATGTGCTCTACACATAGCATTAACCAAGTCTATTATTGCTAGATATCGCACAAAGACTCAATCTCCTACCGAATTTATTTAGATCAGCATTTCTATTTTGTCGCCTTAGGGGCAGAATGAATTGTAAGATCTTATAAAGTCAAAATGGCAGATTTTTTCCCATATGATTATTATGACCATGTGGTCAGCTTCAGATGTGGACAATTTTCTTACATACCTGTCTTGAACATATATTGATTTGCCTTTACATTTGATTATAAAATTAGGACATACTATTACATACCTGTATATCTTTGGCCTTTGTAGCTGGAGCGTTTGATGGCTCAGTGGTTCAGCCGTCTGCCTGCAGATCAATAGGTTCCCAGTTCGAATCATTGTCTCGGCGGGGATTTTTATAGGGCGCTTAATCCGCCCTTCATTTCTGGCAATGTGAAGTACGCCACAACGCTTCTGCGGTTCGGATTTTTTTTATTCCTATTGATTGGAATTTGGCTACCAGGCAGACAGCCAGCACTATGTAATTTTGTAGTTTGCAGGTATGTATTGGATCACTCAATGTATTATAGATTCGCTGTGGTATAGACGACATAAAACAAATACAAAACGTAATTAAAACCACCCATGACCGAGGCCGAACTCGAATGGGCGACCCCTGCAACGCGAGGCCAGCTCGCTAGCCCCTATGCTGCCGGGGTCGACGCGGTTCGGATTGAGGTTAAGGAAGTTACGAAGAGGCGGAATGCGCAGACACTAGAAACCGTGTCACCAGGTCATTACGACCAAGCAAGCCTTTACCTTTCCTTTTGTAGCTTGTCGGATAATTCTTTCATATTCAGCAGATTCAGTATTTCACTGGTTGTTCGTGATAAATAATTTGACATTTCAGAATGATAGAAAATTAATATAAAAATCTATTTTACAGGAAGGAAAAATAATTTAAAAGAACATTATTAAAAGCTGAAGCGTTTCGTGTTTAAAATAAAAAAAAAATATATTAAAATATTTATTTCAGGAGTATAAGAACTCAGATCGACATCGGGCTCACAACTCTACAATTTTTGTGACCAGTTTATTCGCTTGGCTACCATTACTGTTGCGGTGGGCAGATAGCTGTAATTCGAGTCCAGCAGCAAGGTGTTGGCGATAGAAGTCTTCTCTCAAAGGCATTACACTTGCACTTAATGGCGGCATATAATCGTCACACTAAGATCAACATCTCAGTCGGTTCCACACAATCCCAACAGCGTCTTCACACCTCGTCCCTTTCCTTGGATACACATGGAAGCAAAAGCAAAACCACATGCATTTACGTGTGGTGGAGGAGCGAACTTTTTTTCGTTTATTCGCCTTACACCTCCCGAGAAGGACATATATATATATATATATATCTGCTATGGGTAACCTCTAGTCATGTGAGCAGTAGCATTATGAATAAAACACTCAGTAGAGGTAATTATATATTTAGGCTTTATTACATTAATTATGTACATCAAGGCCTCTCCCAGCTGTTTCTATAAATCCCCACGCTATCATCCCTTTCTATGACTTTAATCCCTGGCGACTACATTGCGTACAGATGATTGGCTTGCTCCCACCTGGGTTCTGGCTGTGAAGTCTCCTTGCTATATCACACGTAATCTTTAGCTGTCTTCGCCGATGACGACTAGCTCGATGACGCTCCTGCAGACAGACTACGATCACCAAGATCATCAAGCTGACCAAGATGACCTCTCCTCAGCCACTGCAGACCAGTTTTGTCTCGTTCTCCCCTCCTTTACATTCGTAGGAGGGAGTGCCCCTGGCCAATCAGAATCCTTCATATTCTACCAGCTCTCTCCAAGTGACGTCTTGCTAACTCCTAATTTTGCTGATGATCTGTTCCACTTTCGAGGCGTTGCTACTCCTTTTACTTATATTCCGTAGCCTCTAACTGTTTGATTCTGTGTTGTAACGCGCCCTGATTCCAACCCTGCTACATGGAATCACTTTCACCTAACAGTATTACCTTTTTTATAGAACTGTAGCCTAAAATTCCTTATCTATTCACAGCACACGGGAAATTTTGTAAACTCCTACCTTTCCCGCAGACAGTATTATTTCCACTTCCTAATGAATACAAAAACGAAACGTATCACGCGATATATTACATAGCTAATATCCCATGCCGTTCTGTCCTCTGAATAGTAATTATGGAAGCTTAACAAGATCAGCATACTGCTTGTTTTTAAAACAATTATTGACTTGACATTAAACCTTTTGGTAAACTATAATTTAGTAATGAATTCTTCACGCGTGTACCATTGGATTGCGTTGAAAAGACACGATATTTCGACGACTAGGTCCGCCGTCTTCCCCAAGTGCTGGGAAACTCAGACACCTGATGAAGACGACGGAGCTAGTCGTCTAAATATTGTGATTTCAGAATACAATCCGGCGGTACACCCGTGAAGACTTCGTTGCAATCATACGACGGGAACGTATCTATTCTTACATATAACTTAGTATATTATTAAAACTACCAGCCCCAAAGCCCGTCAAAAATGACGGGTTGAATGGAGTATTCTGGCAATTCATTTTTTTTAATTGCATAGCTAAATAGAATTGTTATAAAATGAAGCTCAATTTATTTCATCGTCACTTGGGTTGCAGCAAAACAATTGTCAGCTTGGTCCAGGTTGCATTTAAGCCTAACCACAAATTCCGCTAATATTGCTTCTAGAAAATCGAAAGCTACAATCACACGTGAATTAACACGTTCCCTGTATCGCATGTTAATGTTATCATGCATCGTGATATAAACTTCGTTCAAAATCTTCACAGGCTTTTGTTATCCGTGGTGCAAATCAATGTTTTAACGGCTGACACAGCTTAAGTGTGGCTGAAATAATGACCCCAGTAATATGAAGTCAGCGAAAACGAAAGATACTAAAAATAAATCTTAACTACTTACGTTAAGCCATGTAATACTAGTTTCAATTGTGGTATAGGGCGCATAGATAGCGTTCAGTTTGGAACTAATTTCTTTCAAATCAAGTAATGATTTCAGTAAAAAGTAGCGAATAATAATTAATATGCCGATTTAAGCGAAATACATACTTTCACTGTCTTCCGGAAATTCATTTATTTGCAGCTGCTTAAATAAATAGAACTGTTACAAAATAAAGTTCAATTAATTCTTCGTGCTCTGAGTTGTAGCAAAAACTTTCAGTTGTTATACTGGTCCAGGTAGCATTTCAACCTAACCACAAATTACGCTAAAATTGCAGCCAAAAAATAATACTTCAATCACACGCATATTAATACATGGCGATATAAACTTGATCAACAATCTTCACGGGTTCTGACACCTTCCTTTTTTAATATTCGTGATTAATATTGATAATACAACAATGTTTGAATAGCTGAAAGAGTTATATGCGGTTGAAATATGGCCTCATATTTGGAGTGCCGCAGGGTAGCGTATTGGGACCATTGCTACTCATTATTCTAATGAATAATTGTGTTGATTGTTTACTATCTGAAATTAGATTGTTTGCAGATGACATAATGCTGTATAAAAGAATCAAAACGATAGAGGACTGTAAACAGTTGCAGGGTGATCTGGACAGGATATCTAGTTGGGTTGGTAAACATGGGATGAAGATAAATGCAAAGAAGAGTCAGCAAATTAGATACACAAATAAAAAACAAAAGGTTAATTATGAATATAAGGTGGGGAAAGAATTGCTTGCTGAAGACTTGAAATGTAAATATCTTGGCATTACATTTGATAAGAAGCTGGGCAGGACACATTGGACAGTTGGTAGGAAAAGGTTTCAAAGTTTTGCACTTGTTGGAGAGAGTGATGAGGGGATGCATGAGAGAAGTAAAGGAATTGGGTTACAAAACTTTGGTAAGACCATTGCTCGAATATGGAAGTTTAGTATGGGACCCACATTTTGAGTATCAAATACAGGAGTTAGAGAAGGTGCAAAGAAGGGCTGCTAGATTTGTTTCTGGAAATTATCGCAGAATGCAATCAGTGACAGATATGATAAAGGAGCTGGAATGGGATTCATTGCAAGACAGGAGAAGGATGAGGAGGGTAATGGGAGTGTACAGGGCATATACTGGCGATGAGGCATGGAAAGATATTGCAGTAGGTATGAAAAGTAGTTCATGGAAAGGAAAAGATGACCATGAACACAAGCTGGCACTCGATTTCAGGCACAACGGTGTAGGAAGATTCTCTTTTTTAGGTAAGGGTGTCAGGGATTGGAATGAGTTACTAACAGAAATGATGAATAACCTACCGAAAACGTTAAAAGAATTTAAAGTTAAAATTTGTAGAGGGCAATTGTAGGTGAGTGTAGGATAGGGGGAAGTTAGGTGTGTAGGGAAATTGCCACCGGAGCGTGTCCTCCAATGCAATTAAATTAAATTAAATGTAAATTAAAAATAAATCTTAATAACTTACGTAATTCCATGTGATATTAGTTTCACTTGTAGTCTATGCTTTATAGATCGCGATCAGTGTAGAACTACTTTAGTTAAAACGAAGTAATGATTTAATTAACAAAACACTCATGAAAACAATTTAAATTTAAAAATAGATAAATAAATAAACGGGTTTAATGGAGTGTTTCGACAATTCATTTCTCTGCGATTGTCTATATAAATAGAATTGTTGATAAGCAATGCTCATAACCTTATTTTGTAATTTGTATATATTTCGATTGTAGCTTACACAGTGACACAGATGTAAGTTCTACAGAATAAATGATATCAGAATTATGTAACCAATTAAATTAAAAATAACTTAGGAATCCTGAAACCTTATGCTACAGCGCGTGTTACTGGTTTTATTCCTGGTTCAGGTCTCATTCAGCACAGTAAATACGGAACTACTTTCATCCGTATACAAATACCCCAACTTCAGTAACATGGAGCTTATGAAAGCAGGTTAAATTATTTAAAAACAAAATTCATCGTATTTAAGTCTGTAAAAAAAATTTGTCAGTTGTGTGGTCCTATCTGCACGTTGACATAACCACAACTTCTACTAATATTGCTGTTCAAATCTAAAAGATGGTATTGCCCGCGTACGAATACATTCATTGTATTGTGATCTAAATTTGACGTACTGGAAGTGTTTACATGTATCCGATATAGTTACATCAGTAATAAATGCAACTAATAATAAATATATTAATTTAAAAGCAGTACATATCTTTATTTCAGTGTTTCGGCAAACATTCTTTACAGTATATTATAACAGTGAATTAAAATATCTACATTGGTTATAAATATCTTGTAAATCCGTCAAAAATGACGAGTTGAATGCAGTATTTTAGCAATTCGTTTCTTTGCTGACTGAGTACAATTTTCGTCAAAAAAATTCATTATCGTGAAAATTATATGTAATGCTAGCTTACTGTAACAACAATATCGCTGTCCAGAGTATCCAAGAAAAATCTACATCAAACGAATTTTAACTAAAAAAAAGCAACTAATAATTAATATGTCGATTTAAACTCAATAAATACTTTTCTTTCAGTGTTCTGACAAATAGAGCTGTTATTAAATAACGTCTATAACCTAGAACAACATATCTGATCGTAAATAGGACAAATAGATACGAAAAGCGTGACGTCATAGGGCGACGTCATAGAGTGACATCATGGCATGACAGACGACGTCATAGATCACTTATTGCTTATTATAATATTAGATTGCAATTGTAGCTTATCAGAGGCAATTCTATTGAAATAACACTTATTAATCGTATTGTTGCAGTGACTTTGCTAATCTTATGAGAGCCCTATTGAAACTCTCTTTAATTTTTTTCCAACCTTAAGGTTTGTTGAGTATGGGGTATCTTAGAGCCTTGGAGTAATGTGGACGAAGAACGGAAAGAAGAACGAGCATAGGATTTATATAATAACCCTCCTGTTATTCATTTGGAATGATATCGAGAAACAACACAATACGGAGATCTCTATCGCAGGACAGGAGTTCGAAGCCACGTCCTCTAGATCACCAGAGTTTGTCACTGCATCAAGTTGTGGGCAAAAACCAGAAGCTGTCATTCAATTCGTAACCAAGCGAATTAAGGAATCACTGCGCAGAAAAATACGCGAAAGTTTCATGTCTGGTCTACAATATGGCGAATACCTACCCATGTAATTGATAAAAAGAATAAGTTCCATGATCGACCAGTTGGCAACCTCTTCCATGACCAGAGCTCTCTCCGGACACAGCCACAGCGGTTATTACAAACACGACGGCGCTTACTGCAAACTAATAACGCAGCGAATTATGCCGCATCACGTACTCCGGATTTCATTTCACGCCGTTGCGGTATTACTGCGCTATCAGAAGAATTGTTCAGTCGAATGGAACAATACCACATTTGCCACAAACTCCACAGATTCCTGTAAAAATAAAAAATAAAATAATAATCACGTTTCTGAACATCGGTATCGAAATTGGTGTAGTCATAACTTAATTTTGGCAGTTGTCAAACAAGAAAATAATCAATGACACTCTCTCAGCGTGGGTTGTTGTCTCGAGTTGCAAGAGTCACCGCTTGATGTGTTTCTACAGCAGGGGTAGTTTTAATCAAGTGTTATATGTTTTCTGAGCTATGTAACAAAATGCCAGTCTTGTTGGCTGAGGTCGTTGAGGAACCACAGTGATATCTAGCTCTCAAAATTGTGTTAGCTGGTTTGATCACCGGCGGCAACAGTAAATTTTATCTTCCAGGTATATGCCAGCAAGGTAAACCAGATGGTTCCCAATTCACCAATAAATTTCAAATATCTCCGTAGAGAGAATGGGGTTATTCGGTAGTCTTGATGGTGACTGATTCGACTTGTCGGCCTCCTTGCTGCCTTTCGGAAGCGCTATCCCGATAAGCCTGGCACCGGATTTCTTTGCTCATCTCTCATTCACAATAAAAACAACACACTACAATGAAGATGCATACTCCACTGCAGTTATCCTCTCATACAGTAAGACGACACCTAGCGTGGGGGGTGAGCGATAACGCTCTAGCCGCGCATTCTGGAGGTCGAAGATTCGAAACGCCGTCAGACCATCCAGATTTTGGTTTTCCATCGTTTCCTGAAATCACTCCAGGACTTTAAAAGACCGGGAAAGAATTCTTTCTCGTTCCTTGCCATCAGTCCTTTTTCGCCTCCAAAGATCTAATCATGACGTCGACCAGGCGTAAAGCCTGAAGAAAAAAAAAATTAGCACCAACACTGTCACTGGTAAAAAAATAAGGAGAAACTACCCCAGTTCCACGTTACTAGGGAGTTGCTACATAGGGTAAATACCCTCTGTAGTAACTGTCTTTGCCAGACAGGGATAGGCAGGTAATATTATAATAAAATATTGCTAGCGTGACAGTCATATAGATACTTTCAAACTATCACGAAACAACTGCAGCTGGCAATGACTGAAATGGCTGACTGGAACTGATTCAAAAAACTGCTTTCTGACGTACCAGTTAGTCTCGCGCATAGACATTTGAGGATTAAATTTATTTCACGAATAAAGCGCCTGTACAAATTAAGAAAAGGCATTTGTTCTTGTTGTCTGCCTTGTTTCTGAGCGAGACATGGCTGTAACTTTTTCTTCTGTACCTCCCATCTTGGTGCTAATGACAGCATTTTCAGTCCGCTTCACAGGAACGCGTACCGCTGAGATGCAGCCATTAGGCTCTTTGCAGATGACGCCATCATTTACAGAGAGGGGGAGAACTCCATATGCTGGCGGAGACACAAAGTGACTAAAATTCCATCACAAAACGGCGTGAACAAGTCAACAGAAAGTGCTGAGCCACGCAAAAAAACGATATGGGTCGATATTACGTTAAGGGTTGTTGATTATTAATAGAAATAGCCTTGTTCTCCATTCCAGTAACGGTAGGGCATGGTATTCCGGAGGACAAGTCTTCAACTCTTCAAAACCATCCATTCAGCTTTCGATTTTACATGGTTTACCGAAATCACTCCAGGCGTAAAACTTCTGACTTCAAATTTATCTTGGCGTTACAACAAGTAGGATAGACTTTAATAATAGAAAGTCAGAAACCACATGATCAACCCGATTGTTAACAGTGTTTGATAGGTATTTATTGTTATTGGCTGTGAGTTCGCAGCCACAGTTCGCGATTCACTTATTTCGCTGCTTCCTTGTGACATCTAAGTTATGACGTCTCTCTCCAAATCTGTGACACCTGCTGTCACCGCGACATTCGAGAGTTTAACATCTGTGTATGCATTATAGTGCCAAAAGTCATGGGATACCTCCCAACATCGCGTGGGAAATCCTTTTGCCCTAAAAAGGGTAATCTGACGTAAAATTGACTCAACAAGTTGAAGGAATTGTCCAGAAAAAATATTCAGACATGCTTCCTCTACAGTCATCCAAAACTGTGAAACTGGCAGAGCCTCGGTAGCGTAGGTGCTAGAATGCTGTAGCTCCCCGGTTTGAATCCGGCCGCCGGCAAGGATGTTTAAGTGTTGTATGTCTGTGTGAATGTCCTGTCCGTCCTGTGGTGTCCAAACTTAGGAATTAAAAACGTACTGGAGAAACAAATTCACTGGAAGAGATATTATAAACACATTGAGCTTGGATGAATGGCTTAGTTGTCAAAAAAAAAAAAAAAAAAAAAAAAAAAAAAAAAAAAAAAAAAAAAACCTGTAAATCCTTCACTGGAATAGACCAGGATATCCCACGAATCAATCGTGAACATGAAGGCCATTAACAGTTGTAAATGGTCTCCAAGTAACTGATCATAACCATTTCCAGTTAATAGTCGGTTCACATCGACCATACGGTCTGGTCCGTGCCATGTAAACACAGCCAACACTAGGATAGTGCCTTCCTGGCAACTTGGGTCCACGGCATCATGGATCTGAGCCACACTTAAACCCTACCATCAACTCTCACCAACTGGAATTGTGACCCATCTGACCATGCCCCCATTCATCAGGGTCCAACCTATGTTTACACGAGTCCAGCCGATTGAAGATGCATCAGCGTCGGTTTTCTGATGCAATATCCCGTCAATGGCAAATTTCGCTGCGCTCTGTAGTACCTCCCACACTGAGTGTTATTTTTGTTGCCTGTATGTCAACGCGTCGACACCTTGATGCAAACGTTGCTGGTTTCGGTCATTAAGTAGACACGGTCCAACACTGCACTGTACACGGTGGGAGGTAATGCCGAAAATGGCATATACGCTGCCCACTCTGTAGATCGAATAATTTCCGAATTGCAATGTCTCATGCGTATAACGTCAATTGCCATTGTGCGTTCAAAGTCTGTTAATTCATGTCATGCGGCCATAATCACGACAGAAAACACTCTGCCGAAGAAAAGGACGCATTTACGAAATTAATGTTACTGATTCAACGCATAGCATTAGTAGAACCACATGAGTTAAGACTGGGAAGAGATGGAGAGGTGGTGGCGAAGGCTATGGAGCGTGCACAAACTACGTGGCTTGGTCCGGGGTAGGGGGTGGTGGAGGGTTGGCTGGAAGGCTACCTTGGACTACGTGGAGGGAGGGGTGGTTCCGAGCCAGGCCACGTAGCTTTCCTTTCACAACATTTTTCACAGTTAAAATGAGGAACAGAACTCCAAACAGCACGTGAATATTTATTTCCCTCAATTAATTATCTCCTTATATAATTTAAAATAGTCTGACAAGAGAAAACAGTAAAAAATGTCTTCTGGAATCAAAAGGGAAAAAAGCTACGTGCTACGTGTGGGGGGAGAGGGGGGGGGGGTAGAGGGAAAAAAGCCACGTAGGGCTTAGGTAGGGTTCATATGAGGCCAAAATGGAGCTACGTAGTTTATACACTCTCCCCTATATCAGCAAACATGTATATTAAATGTGTGATAGAGATCATTGATGAAAACAGTGATGAGAGTGAGACATTATTGGATATCCTTGGTTTGCTTCATTTATTCGTAAATATTTATTAATCTACTTTAATTATTAACAATTAATTAACTTATGATACATCAAATACTTATCAGATCCTGATTTTAGCTCTTTAGCTAACCTATGGAATGTTAACGAACATAATTTGAAAGCAATATTTAGGAACCTGACGTCTGTTTCCATCCACTGCTTAATTTATTAAGTAATTTACCTTCAAAATTGAAATTTTCAGCAATCCCACGATATACGGTGTCAAGCACGATGCCTTAGCAATAATATGAACATTTTATACCAACGATTAATTATAGTTTCAACTTTTTTACATTTAACCGACATGTTAATAACAGGTTAATCTTCTGAAACAAATTTTTTCAAGTTTAAAATGGAAAATGTTATAAAAAGCTTTGGATTTTCGAAAGAATACTTGCATTATTTCTCAATAGAAATTAAAACTTCCGGAGCGTGCTGAAATATCTAAACGTTCAGAAAAAAATAGGATTTCTTTGTTGTGTGGGGAGAGGTCCTCCAGGAACTGCGAGCCAATCTTCAAAGCAGTCCATGTCATCATTTCCCTGGCGTCCCTCAAACAACTTCAAGAGCAACGTTACAATGTAAGACTATCGGTATCAGTGTGAACTCTCAATATCACGTGTTACTCTCAACACTCTGCAATGCCTTACATTGCAAGGCTGCAGGTTCCACCCAGGTTTAGACTTTCTACAGCAGTGTTGTAGAAAAAGGCGGAGAGAAAGTGTTCCTTTCGGAAATAATTGGTTTCTAATAATAATTATTATTATTTGTATCGCACATAATGAAAGAAACAGAATACGCTGGCAATTTGTACCAGGTACTTGCGCAAATTCTGAACCGTTTCTACAAAAGGTGAAACTGCGTAAGGTCGCCCAATTGCCAGTACAATGTATTCGAACTTATGCTCTCTGCATATTCTTTACGCACTGTCATTTGTAGCTAAATATTTCTTCCCTTTGACACATGCATAATAAAAGCCGAAAATGAGCCATACCTATAATAACTATAATAATAGTCGGGTTAACAAGTGTTAGTTCATCACAGTCCCACCTCCATTTTCACTCAATAATCGATCGAAACAAACGTTTTGAATGTGTATAAACTGCTCTCGGGTGACTAGCCGAGTCAAGAGTGCGTTGTCACACGATATTTCGGCGACTAGATTCATTGCCGCCATCTTCTGGTGAAGTGATCTATGAATTTATTGTGATTGACGTCTGTTGTTCTGACCAATATTACTGCCAGCTCTGTGTGAACTTTACTTTTTGTGTTTCTGAACTGTCCTAAAGAATATCTAACAATTAGTCGATAATAAGAAACAAAAAATCTTCTTTTAATTCAATAAATAATCATAACTTTTCTAAATCACTGCAATGATAGTAACTTAACTTATAAAAAGATTAAGTATTCAAATTTCATTCTAAGGCCTATAACTATTTCATAAAATGTTCTGCAACTAGCAAAACTTTGGAATATAACATTAACTTTCGAAACCATAAATTTTTAAATCATTTACTAGTGATTTTTTTTTCATTGTAAAATAAAATGAAAGTGCTCATCATATTTTCCTGCAGATTGTAAAACTCTAGGTGAACAATTTCATTTTACTAGAAGGGAAAGAATTTTGTTCCCTAGTGAATGTTTAGAAAGGGGGACCGCACACTTTAAAAAAATATAATAATATTTCTCCAAATGTTAAGTACGTCTTTCTTCAGCGTGGCCTGTGATACAACTTATTTCAGCTCACTTATTTTTGTGAGAGCGGAATTCCTTGACGAAGTATTTGAAGTGACATTGTGAACTGATCACAATTTTCAAATGAAGGTAGTTTTAATGCATTGTTATCTGTCTAAAACATGAAAATGCACTTCGCCTCTTTTCACATAGGTTTAGTTTTCATGGAAAGTCTTTTAAGACAACTTACATCACTGCCTAAATTAACTGAGCGATCTGCTCGTTGTGTTTGAAAAGATCCAATATTAAGAACGTGCCTGAAAACACGTAGACATTGTGTTACATTACAAAAACTTGTTTAAACTATGACATATCGAGAAGATATGAGTGCATTTATCCTCTCGTTCAAGAACATTTTACAGGTCGTAAGAAAAAAAAGGAGAAAAACCTTAGGTCAGTAATCTCTAAGAAGAAGGAATTAGCTTTCATTTGTGCCGCTCTTTCCTAGCTCTCAATTTCATCAGTTATTTACCTTTACCCGCCAATTACTTATCGATCTCTATTCCCTTGTTCCATTATCTCTTGTGACTGGATCATCTCTTACTCCATTTTTCGTCTCCATTTCCTTGGCTTATGGACACAAAGCCTTTGTTAGCTTTACTTCATCTGATAATGCGATAGCCTGTCTTTTTATGTACAATGTACCGAATACAGTTCTTTCTGAATGACTCAGTTCATCTCAGCCTTAATTAAATAAAAACTTCTGTAAGACTTTAGGTTTCCACACAAGTTATATATTCAGTTATACACAATACCACAGATTGTGTTTTGCGTGATAACTCCATTTTGAGATTTGAACGGGAAAACCGTTCTCCTGTGTTTAACTGCATGCTTATTTCAGTTGGTATAAACGTCCTATGACATGGTTTGCGAATACTACACATGGGACGGTAATGACCAACTTCTACGAAATCAATAACAAGTTTCCATTTAGGATATCTCTATATAAGATCACATTTTGGTTCTAACTATTTAATATTTAAAACATTTTATCTAATCATTACTACAGTAACGGTAATACTATAACATGATTATGATTTTAGGCAATGAATGTTAAGGTACTCGGTTATGGGCTTTACGACCTATTTGGTAATAGTTGACCTTTGACACTCGTCGATGTCGAGGTTATTAGAGTCGTGAATTGAGTGGGGACCTATCACACTATGGGATTTTGAATAAACCATCCCGACATTGGACTATAGCAGTGTTTCCCAACCTTTTTTGGGTTATGTCCCACTTTTAACATTTTTTTGCCCCTCGTACATAATTTTTAATAAAAAAATTATTTGTTATTAAAGAAACTCATATAGGATGGTTTTTGAAAGAAAATACTTTAATATCTATTGTCATAAAACACAGTAAGGCCTAAGTAAAATTAAAAAAAAAACATATAATGAAATACTAAAATTCAAATTCAAAAGATTTTTAATAAAGATTTATTATGGCAATTTAGTGTGATCCTTTTAAGAATTTGCTTTTTTGCTATATTTTGTACCTATATCTAGCATTGCATTTAAATAACCCGAAGAGAAAGCGATAAAGTTGTATCAAGTCAATTTCTAAATTGCCCCCCACAAAAAACCAAATTGCCCCCCTGTGGGGCGTGGGCCCCACGTTGGGAAACACTGGACTAGAGTGATTTGGGAAAACCACGGAAAACCGAAATTGGTAAGACCGGACCAGGAATCGAATATGCGTATTCCAGAACTCAAACACCATGCTACAGGCTTCTATGAATTTCATTCTTATGAATTAAGTATATTAGTGTTGGAGAGAAATAAACATTGATTAATTGTAAATTTGTATGTTTTAACATGAATGCGTAATATTAGAAATGTTTCTATTGCTATTACTATTATTATTACTCCGCGATTCGCTAAATGTAGGTTCTGGAGGATGCGTTGCTTCTTAGTTAATTGAAAGACTGTAATTATGAACGTTGTGTAAGCTATAGTTTTCTGAGTATGATTTTCGAGTAATGTAATTGTTTAAATTTGCCTGTTTTATACTAGTCTCTATTTTATCTTCATGATTATAATTAATTAATTTTATATGGATTTTCATTGTTTTTCTAATAATTCTATTGTTTGGAGCGATTGTTAGCGATCCAGAAGCGTCAGTCGCAACTTTTAATGTTTTTTTCAGTAACTCTGTAGCGCCTATTTAAGCTTCCGAGATCGCTATCTGTCGGGTTTTCGTTGGCATTTCGATTGAGTTCACTGGAATGTGTGCTAACAAAACGCTGTGTCCGTAATGTGCTTTAGAATCTTTGAAGGAAGTTTATGTCTTATCTTTGTGCGTTTTTATAAAGATTTTTGTGGAATAAATAATGAAATAAAGATGATCTTATTATTTCATCAACTAACTGGTCAATCAGAAGATATAGGAATTATCATACTTTGGTGAAAGCTTAAACCACCAGGCGATCTGATTGCAAAAACTTGTAAATCTAAGGACAAACTAATTAACTTACAACATCCTACGAAGAACACCTTCGAGTAGTTTACAACCAGGCGTGGTTTATGAACTAGCCTGGGATGACTTCGAGAAACCGAGAAAAAATGAAATATACATAGCAAGGTCACCTACTGATCCAAGCTACAACGTTAAAGCTGCCCAGCTGGCTCAATACTTTTGTTTTAGAACGTTTCTCTGAGTGTTTATACTAGCAATTTGCAATGATCTGGCAAATTAGCTTCAGAACACAAAATAAATAAGTATATTCCGGCCATTAATAATTTAAGAAAATCGCTAAGAATATACTTTGGCTGCAGATTCGATTAGAATTACATTGCTTTGTTCGTTGCTGTACTAACTACCCGCAAAGTACCTCTAAAAAGATTTTTTAGATTGCTACTTTTAAATGTTAGGCAGTAAATTTGGATTTCAGGTTTTAATCAAATTTGTAAGTTGAATCCGTTTTAATTATTTGTGTTGCTTCCTACTGATCCAAGCAACAACATTACAGCTGTCCCGTCTACTTCAATACTTTTGTTTTAGTACCTTTCTCTGATTGTTTATCTTGCCAAGTGCAGTGGAACGGTAAAGATCAGTGATTAAGATGCTATGACCACTTAATTGGTATTTAGCAGCGTATAAAAGATGTGTACTCATTGATTTGGGTACGTTTACTTCTGTTCCAAAATATTCTGTTAATTACCTTCCTCTACAATTCTTTAATTTCTGTTAAAGTGTAAACAATTGCCAAGAAATTTAGCTCGTACAATATGAAACGAAGAAATGTAGATTTAAGGTTTTATACGGGGCAGATAACGCTGCAATTAGTAATTAGGAGCTTTAACAGTTCATATTAACTTGCGAACGTGTTTCAGTCTTCTTGTAATTCATATTCACAAACACATGAACAAAAATTCATGTTAAGAGAAGGTGCAAATTTATATCAATGAGTTTACTGGAAAAATCTAATTACGTCGAGAAGAAGATAAATAAATTAAATTAAACGATAAGTATAATGAGTAAGTCCCCAATAAAACTATGTAGAGATTAGTAAATTATATATTGCTATTATTTCCTTTGGTAAATGTCAACACCAACCTATAAACTAGAACGTCTCATGGCCGAAAGATGATGATTAATTGCAGTACCATTGTAGAAATTCTATTTTACCACCCTTTTCTGCAGTAAAATAAAGAAATAATTTGTTTGATCTATTTCCACAGAAATCGACGCATGTATTTCACGTTTCTGTATGGTAAAAATTCACTGGAAAACAATCACAACTGAATTTCAGTCTTACAGTGGTGATGATGATTTTCCTTAAAGTTTCAGGTCAATATTCAAGGGGGAACAATGGTTGGACTAAACCAAGTTAGTAGCTAAAACTGAATAATCAATTTCCCATACGTTACTAAGTTTGGATTTTGGAAATACCAGAGACAAGGAATAGTGAAGGAATGAAATTTGGTGTTATAGAAGTCAGCTGACCAATAAAATAAGAAATGAAAAACTTTACAGAAATAATGTTTAATTGTAAAATGAATTGATCATTTTGCTCTTCTTGTAGACTTTTTGTTGCGAGATACTGCCATTAATCGACACGCTTCCACTACAGCTGGCGCTATCAGTGGCACCTACAGTATGTGACGCGCTAGTCTTGAACTGTGTGACGTCATCTCTCCGCAATTGACCCAGCTCGTATTCTAATTCCAGCTACGTGAGAAACCCGGACTAAGACTGCTTTGATGGAAAGCTTGTATGGCTTTAAAGTGTTTTGTTAATTCCCCCACAAAATAGGCTCGTAGTTATTTTTGGAAATTGATACTATAAAATTTAGGGGGAAAGGGGTGGGTTAGGTTGGCTGAAAAGTGTCCCTAAGACTCTATACCAATCTACCTTCCGGACTTCACCCGGATTTCACCTGGAGTGAATGAATCGTTAAAAAAAGGGGTGTATCACATAGCTGTGGGAGAGTCAGAATCTACTGCGTCTTGTTTCGCTAGTTAATGTCTTTGGTTAAATGCTGTCTGTTTTCCCAAGTGCTACTGTTCTTGAATTAAAATACGAGGATTTTAGTCAAGAGGCGTATATGTAATTAGAAGACTATTGATGGCACATTACGTTATAGTTCAGCCCCTCTTAAAATCGTGAATGTAACTGACCACAGCGGTTCGCCGATGCCTCTAAATGCTAAAGGTTTTCTTTATATAAAATTAAATATAGAAGGCAGATATGCAATATCTCTCAATTGCAGTTTCTTGGAAAAAATGAACAGACTACAAACAATGACTACCACTTCGACCGGTAACCAGTTTGAGATTTTTCAGAGATCTGTGACACCACCTTCCTACCACAGGTGTGCCAAAGCTTGAAAAATACATTACACTAACAAATACGTAAGTATCATTATTCACTAAGCCGTCAATTTTCTGATTGTATTTAGAAGAAAATTGAGCCAAACAGTTAACGAAAAAAAAACTAAAAATACTGCATATCATAAAATCGAAACTGTCCAAAACTTATTTAAAAAAAAGTGATCATATTGTGGGTTAAACTGAATGTAAACCTATTAGATGGCGTTTGATTAATTAGCTTAGTTACAGGGAATTACGGGAAGCCATGCATCTCTTTCTTCTCAGGAAAATACGATAGAAGTATTCTTAACGAGCAAACTGGGTCAGTGTACAAGCAAACGTTGCTTTGTTCCATATTCGATACAAACACACTCATATGGATTGCTACAGCAGCTGATAGCCACCTACTGTTTGCAGTTAAAATTATACAAAAAAAATCATTTACATTTACTTTAAAATAATTTTCTCGTTCCCTTCTTTGCTCTGATAGTGCTACAAAAAGACAAGCAGTCATTTATATATTCAGGATACTAATAACTATAATTCACTTTGTAATAAAGCTAAAGGCAATCGGTATCCTATGATTTGCAGTTGCTTTTATCTGATGAAACATAAAACTGAAGGTATACAGACGATTACGAATGCCACGGACAAGCGTTTGGGTGTCAAAATTTTACTAAACATAAAAAATCTCAGTGTTCAACAGAATTCACAAAAAGAACAATTTAGCATATTTCAGTGATGGTATAAGTGTTACATGTGTGAACAAGTAATAAGTTTATTTTCTAGCAAGTGAAATCACTGCCGATAAGGGAGCAGTAGGATGTCAGAAAGCGAAAAAGATTGGCGCTAGCAAGATCATTTTTCAGAAAGAGGAGTCTTCCGATGTCAGAGATAGAGTGATAATTCAGAAAGAACTTTCATATGTATGGCGCACAATACATCACAGCCGTCAAACTTAGATACTAGGAAAGATATAAGATGAAAAAAGGAAGCGTTTGAAATGTGATGTTATATGGCAACGCTGAAGCCCAACGGTGGAAACAAGTCCTGGAGGATGAGCGGTTGACACTCAGCAGGTCTGTTTACGATGGTTTCCCGAAATCACTCCATGTGAAAGCGGGGATGGTTACTTCAAAAGACCACAGCTGAATTCGTTCCTGTCCCTCTCATTCCATCCTCTCTCGGCTCTGTTAATTCGATGTCGATGAGCCATATAGCCGAAATTAAGAAAAACAGTTATGGAAATAATTAATGAAGAAGAGCAGCCATGAATGTTATATGGAATTAGGGAATACCTAAGAGGTAGAAGACCATACCAGACCACAGATAAACAAAAAGTTGGAGGAATTTTTTCCAGTACCAAACTGACCTGAAACATATTTTTATTTAAAAGTGTAGTGCACTGTATCGAGTCACAATACTTTGATGATATAAACGCACTAACGCATTAACGCAGGTATTATTTTTCGCTAAAAGTTTTTTTTTTAGTTAGTTAAATAAATTCCCATTAAAGAAATTGAGCTTTCTAGCACTCGTAAGTATTTAAGTCCACTACAACCGAGGTTCTTAGTGTTACTCATGTTTTTAATTTTATCACAACTATTCACTTACGCCCATACGGAGCGAGATTGGAATGTACAGCATAAAGATTAGTTTTGGTGCAAATCCGTCTTTACAACCCACAATATTTTGTGAATTGCCTAGTATTGATGTAGACAAAAGAATGTCTTATATTGTGGATATGGTTATTTACGTTACGCGTACATAAATTCATCGGTTAGAACTGTAGAGGAAGACAGAGATTAGAATATATGAAGCAGATAATTGAAGGATGTGGGTTGTAAGGGATTTGTAGACATGACGAGGTTAGCACAAGATAGGAACGGATGGAGAAGTGCATCAAACCAGCCGAAAAACTGATGACAGCAAAAAAAAAAAAAAAAAAAAAAAAAAAAAAAAAAGCATACGACTTCGTAAGCAAATACCTCATAACTATGATTGAATGAGATGAGACTTTTGAAACGTTAGAAGTCAAAAAAAAAAAAACCTAAGGCCAGTTCTTAACTATTAAAGGAAATAAAAAAAAACTGTTAAGGATTAAGCTCTGCGGAAAGGTGAGAAATGGTATATCACTATTGGCAAAAGTTTTGATTTAGTTATTTTTTTTTATAGATAATAACTTACTACTTGTCCCTGAAAAGTCAGCAGAGTAGTGAAAGTTATTGTCACTGCATTTTGTCCCCGTACTTGAATGCTAATCGAACAAAATTCACTTATCGACCGTCACGTAGATGCCAAAGTAGAGAAAGAAAAACTTCAGTAGGGTTACACAAGTATATTGCTTATTTGATTGCATTATAAGAAGAATGAGCCATCGGATCAGTCAACTCAACCTAAATGTTGCTTCAGATCGTAACGGAGAGTGCCAAGCCAATATCAAATGCGAGGTAATGCATGTAGTTAACTGAGAATACAAAGAGAGGGGCTAAAGTGCATAGAAGACAACTACACGAAGTACTATATCCGTTAGGAACACTCACATGCCAACCGTCACTGGACATCCCTCTAATAAAGTGTGGTGCTTCCTTTGATCAGGCAAAGTGGAGCAACTCGACGTGGCATGGACTCAACTACTGGGGGAGATTACCTAAACCGGTTATACCAGCAGATTTTTTTGTGGTTTAAAATACAACGTTTTTGATGTTCTTTGCTCCGGGGATTGGAAACCGGTGAGCTAGTTACACATATTGCCCAATGGATAAAAAAATGTAACCCTGTTACTTTCAGTATCTATCGCTATCTACCCCTGGGCTTTATTGGTAGCCATCGAAAAGACTAATTATAGTGACAATTGAGAAAGGTCTATTGGAATTATTGAAATTCAAGGAATGAATACATCATTATCTTTTGCTATTACAGTCATGTTTACAGCTTCCTTTAGGTAAACACAAAATAATAGTATGATGTAGTGCAAATCCACATCTATTCTATACAATATAATAAATTTTATCTGGCAAAATTTCACTACAAAAATTTATTTATACCAAAAAAATATCCTATGTTTTTCCTAATGATACAGACAGTCTGCTGGTTCAGTGGTTAAGGCGTCTAATTGAAGATCGAATCCCTGATTGGGCAGGGATTTTGAAAGGCCCTTAACCCGACCCTCACCTGTGGTACAGCTTGCTGTGTAATGTGAAGTACGCCAGAACGCTTCCGTGGTTCGGATTCCACGCTAAACTGCAGGTCCTCTGAGCCCGGTAGGACTACAGGGTTAGGTCAAGGCTAGCCACGTCAGAGGTGCATGCGCGGCATTTCGAAACTCTGTCAAACTACCTATAGTATCATACTGCCTATCTTTCTTTTCCTAATGATACATAGCATTTTCTTGTCAAATTTCATCAAGATCGGTTGGTCCATTTAGTTGTGAAAAAGCAACAAACTTACAGAGACGCTGAGTTACTGTCCCATTTACAATGTTAGTGCAGATAAAAGGGAGTAAAATATTGTTCATAAGGACAGAAACTGGTCGTTTGCAATTGGAGCAAACTTCATGTCAGTGCATGACGGCTTATTTACGAAATCTGTCATTTTCAGATGTGTCATCATTTGTCTAAAAAAAGTAACTGGAGTTATTGGATTTTAACGTAAGTCATTAAATCTACTCAGAATCAAGTGGTCTTAATTTCTATATGTAAAAATAATGTGATGTGCCATGTGGAAGTCAGTCAGTATATTTGCTTCCAAAAATCATTAACAGTTATCATCGATAGGACGACTAAATAGTTTGCAGGAGACAGGCAGCAAATGTGAACGAGAATTTGTCCACGTTTATGAGGAGTGCTTTATAGCTTGAAGACAGGGAGTTTAAATGGTTCGCTAATTCATTAAATTGTTTTTCACGTTTCATTGACACAATGGAAATATATTCAGAGAACTGGCCATACTTCACCAGTTCCAGAAAAGCGACAGTCGTCCCATTTGGTCGAATTAAAAAAGTCTTTTTGTTTTTCTATCAGTATCAGTCAGCAGGAAAATTCTTGTAATTATTCTTTTCAGCTGCGAGTGTTTGTAGAGTGGCAGTCGTCCTGGCTTGGGATTTCTACCTATTTTACGTTATTTGCTTTGCTTGATGGAATTTAAAAATTTATCACTTAGCCCGATCGATGATGTAAGTTGGATGGCTTTGGCGGTCGACGCCTCGTCACTAGTTGATGATGCGATGGACGAGGGCCACAGGAAAAAGGCCGACAGAAAAGAAAAACATGGAAAATACGCTGAATACAAAGTAGCTTGGTGAACAGCGGGCCAGAAATGAGTCAATGTTGATTTTGATAGACAGAATATCGCAGTGCGTTGTATATGTTAAATGATTATGAAGAAAGCATGGAGGAACGAATATGCATTCCTGTAATGTGTCCAGTTCTTACAATTTTTTCAGCAACTTGCTTAAAAGTCAGTTTCTGCATTTCTAAGCTACAGATTACATTATTATTCTCACTGCGAACAATAAATAAGATTACGGAACAGCAACAAAAAACCGTTGTGGGATTGTCAACACGATTTAAGACCGTCACCAAACGCAATACTACATTAATCAAAATGAATTCCGTGTTATTAATGCACGATACACATCTTAAGTAAGAGTTGTGCCTAATGTTAATGTATTAGAAAGGAACAGCTTGAAATCCGACTTGACAAATCTGTGTGAAAGTGTTCCTGTGTTAATTCGATCAAATATCACTTATACAACATGAAATATTATTTGCTCTAGATTTTACGTTAACGAGATTTATTTGATGGTATTCAGGATCACAGTACGGAACAGCTATTCGACCTTATCATTGCTACAGATACTCTGTTCACAATACACTTATTTCGATGGCTTAAAATACTGATGTCCCAGCAGAACTATTTAAACATCCTACTTCAGAAGCTGAAGTGAATCTTTAAAACTGACCATCTCACACTGTGACGTAGCTAGGAATAAGTACCAGGTATAACTACCAGGTATAACGTAATAACATGTAAATCAGTTTAGAACTGTAATGGCGATGTTTTACGGGTTTTAACTCTATAACATTATCATTTGAAAAGGTAGAGGTGTGTCAGGCAGTAATCTCGATACCTTTGATAGCATGCAATGAGCCTGACATGTGGGCATATCCCCTTGTTCGAGCATAAAATATTAGAACCTAAAAATGCCAGACAGTCTAATAAAGCGCTCAGAAATCAATAGAAAGCTTGGGGAAGAATGACCCTTTTTTTTTTTTTTTTTTTGGCTTTTTGGGTTTTGCGAATCGTAGATGTTGAGATAATTAAAGCCGAGAGATACTTGTTGGCAAGGAACCCGAATGAGTTACCCCGTATTCTTTTGAAGGAACAATCCATACATTCGCCTGGAGTGATTTTGGAAGACTATGAAAAGTCGAGATGTGGATAGTCAAACCAGCGACAGATTTCACGTTTGTCGTATACCAGGCCTAAATGTTAACCGATCACAAGTCTCGGTATAAGAAGTGAAGTGCGTGAGTAGATAATGAATTTTGCTTAACGTATTGAATTCACCACAGTCACAAACAATGACATACACTAATCTCCATTATGGTCCTCTCAATGGCATAAGTTTATAACATGTTTCTTAGAAATTACCAAATTTGATTACTTAAAAATTGATTTGAATTTAGTTATAAGTAGATTGAGGAATAGAGTTTATATAAAAAATTGGATGAGGGTTTCATGATATTTAACAACTTTTGATATGTCGAAATGTTGTCATTGACTGCCATTTCATTAAGCATAAGCAGCGTATCGTACACGGTGCTCAAGTTTATATAAAGACTTTCACTCTCAGACCTTCAGATTTCTGTAAAATATCTTTCAAAACATCTTAGCATTCGCAAAATAATTTAATTACGTAACTCTTAAATAAACAGAGTGCAATGCTTCAGAATTCGTAACGCATGATTTTGTTTACGAGATATAAATACACAGGTATTACGCATAAAAAATCGCAGCACTTTCAGAGGAATTCAAGAAGAAATAATTTGTGTATTCGTATAAGTTTACGTGTCGCACAGTTGTAATGCTGTTAATCAAATGATTATGAGTAGACAGTTATTAATCAAGGCTTGTAAAGATGTTGGTGTCTGTTAGCTAATGGCGTTCAATATGTTACGCTGCTATTTCAAGGTTTGAAAGAATATAAATATATCATAGGAATCGTTGTCAGGAAGTATCATAGAGTTAAATAAACAAAACTTTCGGTTGTGAGAACAAAAAGAATGAGAATAGCTATGTGTAAAGCACAACCATTCTGACTACCGATATAACGGTTTCGTGGCAACTACTAAACTTACTATCAGACCACGGTTCGCATACTATCCGCCAGGTGATTTCTCTCCCTCGCCTCTTGCTGTTATCCACCAGGACAACGATATTACTCCAATTCTCTTCTAAAGCAGGGCTGCCAACATTTGAACATACAATATATATTAATAACCCTGCTAACTTTTGTATCAAGCCTGAAACGTTCTGATCACAATTAAAAGGAAAATAAAACTAAACGTTAATTTAAACTAATATTAAGAGAATAAATGCGAAAGTAACTCTTTCTCTCTGCCTGTGTCTTACGTTTTCAAGACTAAAAGGCTGAACCCCTCTTGGAGGGATGTACTATGTTTTATTAGGAAAGACATAAGATACTTTTTTGGGGATAAATAACGTATTTTGCCATGAAATTTTTAAAACTAACCAAAAAGAGGCAGACAGACGGATAGCGTGCGTAGGTCTTTGTAATACTGTGTCTGTAACTTAGGCTTTGTTTGCTTTCCATTCAGTTTGTATATGATCTCTTCATAAATTTCATGTATAGACACAACTTATTATATAGTATAGAAACGGATTTTATCCGATTCTAGCAATAAAATTCTTATTTCTTGCGTACGAAGTAGCGGGTAACAGCCAGAACGTTTATATGTCGATAGTGTCATTTGTGTCACTGGGTGAAACCACATCAATAAACAGAGGAGGAACCGTATAGGAAGCCGGCCTCGGTAGCGTAGGGGCTAGAGTGCTAGAGTAAAAGGCCGCCGGTTCGAATCCGGCCGCGGGCATGGATGTTAAGTGTTGTGTGTCTGAGTGAATGTCCTGTCCGTCCTGTGGCGTCCATACACTGAAAGCAATTATAATTACCTGGAGCTGGCTGTATGGCCTCCGTTGCCAAATGCCATTAAAAAAAAAAAAAAAAACCGTATAGGAAGTGGTTAAAATCGAACGGGTAACATCTGACCAGAGGTTAACTTTCTCTCGATTGTCCGCAACTTGATCTGTTGCAAAATATTTATCTGTCATTCACAGGGGAAGTTTGTCCACTAGAATCTAACCCGATGAATCTAGTGAAGCAACTATCACATAAAAATTAAGGGATTTAATATACCAGATATCGGAATAAATGTGGCCGTGTTGTTTTTGTTTGTTTCGTCTTTGGTGGGCGTCCGGGTCCAGTCCGATATTAGGCATGCAGATTGCGGCGCACACAGTTATTGTTCTGGGGCTGTGCCAGTCACCCACACCGCCGTCCACTGAGTACTAATAAACTTGCAAATACCGCCGCCTAGGGGCGCCGCCGACCACGCTATTGGTATTCGATGTCAGCCGCCGTCGTCACCGCGGGCCCCGTAATGTTCGCTCCTGTCACTCTCAACTCCCTAACACATGCCACGCCAGATCGAGAAGGCTACAGTCGCTTATAGGAAATGCTAACAGAGTTCTATATATCGTACTAGGTTAGTTTGACCTGTCATATTTTATGGCGTAGTATTTTCGGTAGCGTTTATACCAAATTTGGAGCTTAAAAAATGCGCAGAGACAAAGGAAATGTTTTGTTAAGCTGTTTAAAGTTTATTGGATCTGTTAGATTTACGAGAGCATAGAGCTCGCTTCTACAAGTTAATATCCACAAGTACTGGAGACATACCATTATAAGAAACCATGTAGTGTAAGACCATTTTCGAGGTTACGATAGCTGAAATCGCGCTCTATCCTTTTTCTTCTGTCTTGTTGTGTGAGCAACGTTAATGACATGTATATTTTCAATGCTAGGAGCCCTCAGAAGCCAGTTCCCACTACTTACCTCGTAAATACTGCTGAAATCATTACTCATTCATTGAAAACAAAGTATGTTTACTTTACGTGGACTATGTGCCCAATCAGAGAAGTCACTTTCTCCAGTTACCATCGGCAGAACGTATCTCTCAAGATGTGACTACATGTAGGCCACCGCCAACATACCACTCGTTAATTCTCGCCAAGTAGCGACTGCTCTCATATTTTATCGGTGCCCTGTGCACTAACGCTCGGATACAGTGGTCGTCAGCCACTCGATGCAAAGTGCACAAAGAGCACAGTAGGAAGTTGTGATGAAACTGTGAACATTACAGACATTTTTGTGAGTTGGTAATGTGATCGCAGATATACTTGTCTTTGGAACTGTGCAGTCGTCTAGCCGGCAGTGATACAGTAAGTCTAATGGAGTACGGTACAGTCGGCGGGAGCTAGCGGGTCGTGGCCGCGAGTGTTTGTTCCGTGTGTACGCTGTAATAACCCGCTGTCGCGGTATCATCGATGTTCCGCTGGACAGAATATTATGTGAACAGTGCAGAAGTATTTTGTAGACTGTGTATGTTGTCCTAAGTAATATGGGTTACTGAAGACGAGTTTTGTTGAACTGCTACCGTACCGCTCCGCATCAATTGTTTAATGAATAATAACGGGCCTTATACTAACTATTTACGACCTTAATTATACTCTAAACTGCATTCTTTGATGAAAAAGATTAGTTTCAGTATCTGGCAGCTTGAATTTGGATCATGTAACTTCAGTGTAATAAAACTACGTGAACTGTGTAAGCTGGCACGTGTACATGTGTTCTTAATTAGCTTCTTGCATGTGGTCTTTGACTGTTATTTAACTGATTATCCAAACAGTAAAGCTGACCAAGCTGGCGGCCGGACGGCATTCGAACTATTTATCAAAGGTAATAATTTTTAAGTGCTGAACATAGTGTCACCTAACGTAGCTCCACAACTGCAACGTCTAAGTTTAATTAAAAATCCCCAGCTGAAAAGCTTGTTTATTTCCTAACAACGTCTTAGTGGAGTACGGTATCATATACACTGCCTGACCAAAATACCAATTGGCAGGCATTAGGGACTGGTAAAAATTTAAAATATGAATATCATATGCGCAACACGTCATACTAATACAGGTAGCTATAGATATACAATAATAATAATTCCGTGTGTTCGTAATGACCTGGTGACAGGGTTTCTATTGGCTGCGAATTCTGCTCCTGTCTTACCCGTCTTAACTTAACCCGGAAGTGCTACCAGGTGCATGGTACCTACAGTTTAACGTGGAAACCGAGCCATCGAAGCGTTCACATTACACAGCAAACTGTGACAGAGGTTAGGGTTGGATTCATGGTCTACGACAATAATATCGGAGACATGGATTCGAACTTTTCGTTCCCTCGTCAGTAACCTTAACCACTGAGACACCAGACCACTTTGGATCTACTGTTAATAATAATAGCATGTCGGTGACGCGAGCTCATAAGATTTTACGCATCCAAAAACTAATAATCTAGCTCACACCGCGAAGATTGGTCGAATCTTACCGAAGAAGATGTACCAAGCTATTGTGTCAGAGGTAAGAAGGCCAATTCCTTTACTCAGGGGCCCACTAGGTGTATAGTATTTTTCTATTGGTGTTAAAGTATATGTGTGCAAAGTTCCATCAAAATCGGCGGATAAAAACCGTGTGCTTGCATGAAGAACACAGAAAACAACAACATAGAAACATTAATATTTATTTGTCTCATAATAGTAACGTTATAATCAGTGTTATTGCCATGTGTTTGTTTAATAATGAGCCTCGAAGAAATGCATTATATCCTTTCGCCACTAACAAGAATTCATTTTCAAAAATATTCAGATATCTAACGACGCACGCTCGCATTTTGCATCTGCATACTTAAAAACATTAGAAATGCAAACCATCTGATGGTGAAGATTTTGCACAAAACCGGTAATTGTTAAACAAACATAATAATAACAAATTGTGACTAGTTGCTGCTTTTCATGATCAACACAAATTTGATATTACAGTTGCTGATTTCCATCAATCTATCATGGACAAAATATTATTCATTTTTAAATATTAGATACACGTATAATCTATACCTTCACTGCTGTCCAAGTGCAACATGTCATACTTATAGTTACAGATAAACTGTTAACAATAGCATATTGCTAACGCGAACTCATAAGATTTTCCGCCATCCAAAAATCGCCCAAAGCGACTAAAGAAGTTTTCACATAAAAAATATGAAGCAGATCGGGAGGAGGACACGAAATGAAACTTCATGGGTTCAGACGGTATGTAGCGTTATTTCAGTGATAGCAAAATTGTGTTAAATTTACAGAGATTCTACTTATTATGACGTTTAACCCCCTGTGGTTTGGTTCAATGCACTGATACGGTTCGAAGGGCGTCATAAGGCCGTTGTACCCTCTGCTGAGGCCAGCTGGCACTCATCTGTTCTAACTGGTGCTTGATATCCTGGATACTGGCACTACGACGGAGTTGATGTCCGATCTGTTCACTCACATGTTCTATCGGGATACAGTTCTGGGGATCTTGCTGGCCCCGGGAGTACTTAAGCATCTTGCAGACAGTTCATAGAAGCACGTGGCGTGTGCGAGTGAACATCGTCCTGTTTAAAAATGGCTACATGGCACTGTCACAAGAGAGGTAACATACGACGACTCAGCCACGACCTGAAGTCATACCCGATGGCTTCCCACAAGATTATGCCATGAGTAACGCCGCTGTGCCTCTCCAGTAAAAAAATAGGTCCTCTCCTCAGAACTCCGTCATACTTGCCGACGATGGTCATCCGAGGCAGTGTAGAGTTGCGACTCTATGTACTGCTGTTGAATGGCGTCGCATTGTGTGAGTTGCGGTTCTACGCTACCTCAGATGACCGTCTTCGGCGAGTGTTGTGGCAGGAATAAGCCTAAAAGTAGGCTGTACACTTAATGTTCATACTAAAAGATCCCTCAAATCTAGAAGGCTGTTAGTTCAGAAATTTTATTTGTTTTGAGAAGGGTTACTCTCCAAATGTAGAAAATAAATCCTTGAAACCGTGTAACTAGAGAAGTCGTATTTTGGAAGAAAAAAGAATTTTCCCGTGTGTCAAACTTTGCTGTAGTAAAGGCAAATGTTCTGTGATCTTAAAGACGTGATGACAGGATTTTTATTGCCTACGCGCTGCGCCCCTGTGTTAGTCTGTCTTACACTTACCGTATGTAGGGAGATGTTCAGTTCATACCTGGAATCTCAACCACTGGTGTACTTCACATTACACAGCAAGCTTTGCCAGAGTTGAAGGTCGGATAAAAGGCTTGGAAAATCGCCGCCGAGATAGGGATTCGAACAGTGGACCTTTTTATCTCCTGTCAGACCCTTTAACAAGCAGACTTCTCTGCTCAACTTAGTAGTGCAGCGTGTTTAGTAAGCGTTGTTTACTAGCGCATTCGATAATGCGCAGTGTTGTAAACCCGAAGGTCCAGTTATCGATCTCGAGAGGTATATTGTTATAAGTTATTTGTTAGTAATTAAAATTTACGTCGCTTAAAACAAAATGCTTTAAATATATATCTGAAACACTCCTTGTCCAATGAGGAAATTGTGAATTTATGGATAACTAGTACCTTTACCTATCTCGTATTTGTATACTCCACTGTCGCAAAAACCAAATAATGAATTGAACGTCTTGAATTACGTCCAAGAAACTATGGAGAAATTGTATTATACGTAAAAATAACTGTTTCATGAAGAAAAATTAATCAAACGAAAAGGCCGAATAATCCTGCAAATGTCTCCGTGAAATTTGTTTCAGTCTGACTATTAGTAATTACAATAATACCGTCGATAAACAAATGTACGTATTAGTAAATACAATTGAGATAGTAGAATCAAATTAAGTAGTGGCTTTGCGAAGTAACTAGATCGGATCTCTGGCCTGGGTTCTGCTTCATTTTATTATTACTGTCTATTATGGAGGAATCGGAGAGAGGCTTCTGCGGAGGCGCCGTCCCAGCTGACAGTTTCAGAGGCTGCGGAGTTGTTGAATGGCCTGACAGCTGGAGACCTCGTTAGGACTGTCTGTTTGTTGTTTAGTTTTAGAGACGGCGCCTTAATCTGGAAAACAAGAGCCGCCATTGTTCTTACTGCTTCCCCCTCCTCCTCTGAGGAGTAATTATGAATTGATTCAGGCGAGCTAGTTGCAAACTTCCGCCTTAATCTCGAGAAACTTTCCTCTCAAGCTACAAAACACTTTGTGCATACACCGCTACGCTGCTTTTTTCTTCGCCTTTAGAGTAGCTCTTTGAGAACTCTGCAAGATTTGTCGAGGCGGTTGTCGCTCAACTATTTCAGTGGCAGATGATCCAAATGGAAGGAAGATTAGCATACCTTAAGAAAGGCTAATAATCAATAAGCAAATTTAAGTTTTTTTTTGTAATTTCTTTACGCCTCGTCGACGTCGAGGTCAATGGAGGTGATAAAGGACTAGGCGCAGGAACTGAAAGGAACTCGGCCTTGGCCTTTTGAAGGAACCATCCAGGCCTTAAGTGGTTTCGGGAAACGTGGGAAAACGAAATGTGGATGGCCGAACGCAGACTCGAAACCGTGTCCTCCCGAACGTGGAAGCCCAGCGTTGCCGTTCACCATTCACGTTCGATGGCATCATATGAATTTATATTTTATTGCATCAAAAAATAATGCCAAACGTAGCAAAACAAGGCATACAGCTTTGCAGTTCTTCCTCCAGTACTGGTAATTCAAGTCTCACCTCTTATGCTATGTTATAATAACATAAACAACTAGCCTATAGTCTGATGGTGCGTTATTACTTTCGGTAAATACTGGAAGAAAATGCGTAGATAAGATATCCATCACAAATAACAAATTATTCAACATCAGCCAAACAACTTTAACATACAACAAATCTTTCGGGTTTGCAGCCGGACTTTATTAAAAGCGACAAGCGGCAAAATCGCCGGTACATAATTAACCTGATGATGGCTACTGAGCTAGTTGCCGAAAGCTTGTCGCTTTTTAATAAAATCCGGCTGCAAACCCGAGAAGATTTGCTGTCATTTATTCGCCGGGAAAACCTGCATTCACATATAACTTTAATGTATTTCTAGCGCTAATAAACGAATTAAAGTCATGAGAAAATCATGAAACTTTGTGATAAATCTATCCCGTATCTAACTGGGAAACAGTATGTAAAAGCTTTAGTTAAAATATAAAAATCGCCACCTATTAAAAACTTTTTCTAGCTTAAAAAAATTTGGATGCAAAACCTTTCTTCACCGCAGAGATGGACAGAAAATAAAATTATGAAATATCGCGCTATCACAGGGCTGTGACATTTCTGTCGACATATAGTGGCATAGTTATATTGATACAAGTACAAGGAATACGGAAAGTTGTGCATTCTATTACGTAAACTGGCCCAAGCAGTAATAATAAAACGAAATATATATATATATATATATATATATGTGGTCGGCACATGGCTATCAATAGACATAGAACTCTCAATGTAAACTTATTTCTGGCCCAAACAGCTTTCAAAACTTACCATAACCATACGCCCCATATTAATTTTGGAAATGCAAACTAGTTTGAATTATTAATAGTGATTTAATAGTGCTATGAAACTATTCCTTGGTGCAGTTAGCATTTCAAGATAACTACTATACCGAAGTAGCCTACAATCGGCATTAATAAACAATTCAGACTAGTATGAGCAAAATTCATACAATAATTTGCCAAAAATCGGAATGACTTCTTTACACAGGGCTAACTCATTTGTTGGAAACTCGTTAAATAGTCTCCAGTATAGCATGTTAATGTTTCGTGAAAACTATTTCCATTATTACTATTTTTTTACTTATGGCTTTACGCCTCATAGACGTGATTAGATGCGGGATGGCACTGGACACAATGAATGGAAAGGAATTCGGCCATGGCCTTTTTGAAAGAAGCGTCCAAGCATTCGCTTGGAGTGATTTGGTGGAATCATGGTAATCCCAAATCTGGATGCCTGTACGAGGATTAGAACCGCGTTCTCCCGAAGGCTAGGCCAGAGCGTTAACCGCTCACCCACCACGCCGGTCATTATTTATCAACAACTGTAAATTCATTAACAAAATAACTAAAAAATTCAGTTAGTTTTCTCTTTGTTTCTTTGCAACTGTCAGATTGGTCTTAGAACATGGCAAATGCGCCTTCTGGCGCTGAGTAATATTTTATCATTGTTTAATAACGCTGCTTCAGAACTATGAGGGAACTTCTCTCATCGAAACCCGAATTACGTACTAATTTGAAGAAAAGTCTGTGATTCATCAATAGAAGATAGTACGTATCTCTTAAGCAAAACTTTTCTTTCTACAGAGAGTAACATGCGATACTCCTCTCTAGATCCTCGTTTTGGTTCTCCTGCCATTTCTCCACAGATACTTGTCCCATGAATGAATTGTTTATCCCATAACTTCAGTATACAGTACAACTATTTTTAACCATACATTACTATATCACTGAAAACAATTTTCGAGTGAAGTACTACGTTCAAAATCCACTTACACAACTAAATTTTTTTATGGTGACGACAAAATGAAATATTCCTTCAGCCTAAAATGACTATCGCATTATTTCTCAGACGTTTTATTTGATTTAATACACACGCAATTGAAAATACATAGAAAAGTTTTAATATATGTTTATCTTGTTTATGAAATTACAGCTGAACTTTAATGTGCCCTTAAATATTATCAGGTATACTTTCACCGTCCCGAACAGAAGTTAGTAAGCAAATGTTCTTAAAACACAAATATGCAATGTCTGCAGTGTTATTTCTGAACTCTTTCGAGAGAGTTTCAAAAAAAAATACGTCTTCTTCTTTAATCTATTTCAAGGGGCGGCAAGGTTTTCTTTACAACAATGACTTTCAGTTCCATCCACGATTTTTTACTAAGTAACGTTTAACTTTAATGACTCTTACTTTCTGTCTCTAACTTTTCCACCATATTTTTCTAGACCATACCTTCTAACTAAAGAGTGTTGTGGTCCAAGTCTATTCCTGCTACGACTGTGTCTGGATTTTGGCACAGAAACAATTTTCAGCAAATATCAGCCAACCCAAGGGCTTTGCGGCGTTATTTCTTTGTCTCCATTTATTCCCGAGCATTTAAAGATATTCATGTAAACCTATGGAACATTGCCAAGTCTACAGCGACACACGAGTATAGTTTCATTCCAGCATCTTCTAGATGTTGTCGGCACCATGCTATGAATGTTGGTGATGTTTAACTAAATAAAGCTTTTCTCTTCCCAGTTACATTTATTTCTGTAAACAGTTTTCATACATTCTATGCGTGTAATTTACCGTAACAATGCATTCCTTCTGCAGCTAACCATCTTCTTGTAACAATGTCACCATAAGAAAATTGGTTGTTATTTCCCGAAACAAATGATGGATTTTAAAAAAAAAAATGATTAATATCTCTTAATAGTGAGGTATTTAGAGACGGGAAAGAATGGGGGGCAAGGAATGGGAAGTAATTTGGCCATGGCCTTTTGAAGGAAGCATCCCGGCATTTGCCTGGAATGATTTGGGAAACCTTGGAAAACCCAAATCTGGATGCCTGGACGGGTATTCGAACCTCCGTCCTCCCGAATGCGAGGCCGGAACGCTAACCGTTAAACCACCACTCTCGGTAACAAATGATGGCATCCTTTCTATACTTTTGAAGGGAAGAACATTTACTATATAACCTCACATAAAGGTGTACTAACAAGTTGTTCGGAAGTAAGATGATGTACAATCATTACATGTACCTTTCCATTACACGAGAGTCAAATGTATTTCGATTCTATTAACGATTATCACAGCATACAAAGGACTCAACAATTTCTCCTTAAAACATCAAGTAGCTAAAAGGTTTTAGATAGAATAAACGGAACTCACCTAAAAGACATGCATATTGCTGATTTACTCTAAGCTACAAACAGCTACAAGTCTTCCAAAATCTGATATTGTTGGTAACTCGGTGTCTAACCCACAAATCGTTTTCATTAATTGTTTCCCATAAGTTCATGCCGTAAATTAGTGCTAAACAGTTCGGGTATTCGCATTTCGTACTTTCGAGGAAAAATGTCATTACCGACAATTATAGTGGTTTGGTTAGTAAACAGCTTGGCTAAAATCTAGTATATATATCATTAAATCTCATTAAATTAATGTTATAAATGACTGTCGAAAATTTAAACTGGCAACTTCGCAGAGTATCTTAATTCACTCCCATATTGAACAATTGGAGAAGTAGAAAAAAAAATCAAGTTCATGTATTGTGAGCTGTGTGCCAACTACCAAAATTACGGTATTAACTGAATATTCTGTAGTGTCCCAGCCAAGCAGTAGCATGGTCCGCACTATTCGCCAAAAATTCTCTTCCTAGAGTAGAATAACGCTGGTAATCTAACGGAAAAAAGTCTCAAGAAAGAAAACAAAATAAAGTACATTTGTAGCACACTCATCTGACTTCACTTCAAATTAACTATGTACAACGGAAATGGACCACCAAGTTTATTTTAATAAATTGATACCGCTAAGCCGTTTACGATTTAAGTGGTGTCCTGTTGGTAGATGTCCAGGATGACCTTGAATTGGAAAACTGAATGGGTAGCTCAATACCAACCATCATAAGTCCAATGTATTTTCAGCGATTTTTTTTTTTTTTTTTTTTTTTTTGCAGATTTAGAAATACGATTTTTTAAATTATTTTTGGGGATTCCTTACTTTAATCCGGTAAATTATTTTTTCGCTGTTTCTTTCCAAACTTTTTGTTTTATTCTTCTAGTGTTGTTAAGTAAATAATGTACCAGTGAAAAGACTAATCAATCAGAAAAAACTTCAGTAACTGAAGATAAAAGTATGGATGTTTTTATACATAATATTTCAAAACCCATGTTGATGAATAAAAGAAAGTGGTCATCCAGACTGTAAGGTATATCGAAACTTCTTCGTTTCACTGGTTTTCAGGAACTTACAAAACATTGCACCCTTAACAGGATGAAAAAGATTTTTTAATATGCGTATTTAAATCTGGGTGGTTCAGCACTATTGTACTGAACAAAAGTGAACTGCTTCGCGCTAACGATAACACAGGAGCAACACAGCCACGTGGTTTACTTGTTCGCGGTACTACATGACTATTTTGTATTTATGTTTTGACCGAGGAACCAGAACTAGAATCATTTAATCCAAAATCTCTTTTGTCTCTCCATGAAGTTAGTTGTTCGACAGGCACGAAATGCACGTCTTGATTCTTCGCAATATATATTCAAGTTTCATTTTTCATTTTTTTAAAAATTAACACGACATAGCCTATCGTTAGTAATTCGTAAACAACCTAGTTGTTGGCATCCTGTAGTATTCTCTATTGGGAACAGCTAGCTGTGGTTTATCCCCGACTGCAGTGCTCATTTGCGTGGTTTTAAATATAAGTATGGAAATCTAAGAGAGAGACGGAAACGTTCGAATTTGTGGCAAGTGCCAATACTCAATGAAGAAGGTGATCAAAATGATGAAGAAACTTCCTTGAGACGCTATTTCAGAAAGAGATGTAACCAACAGGAACTCGCATAAGCCACATGAGACTGACAGTAATACAACCTGTTTTAAACCACTGAACTGAAGCTGCAGATGGCCCGTGTTAAGGAATACCCCGATACATGTTTTGCGTGTAGCCTGTGGCTACAGTGGATGTATGTGACCATATGTACGTGGCTGTGCTGCGGGTAGCGCGCCACTCGACCCTGCAACACGCACACAACACAGCCCAGCGCAGTGGCCACAGCACTCGACGTCGAGAGTGTGTGCCACTGCTACCAACCCAACGCACCCGCGCCTTTAGTTCTCGTTCGTGGACTGGTTTTCGGCTGCTTACATAAAACATCTAACTTAAGTTAACACTGCGTATGCATCACACCTAATTTTCGTCTTATTGAATTTTCATTTTAAAATGTCACAGTACCTCGACTTTTCAGTTTGACTGAACAAGTTCCCAAGACGTCTTCAGTCTCTTCGCAAGACTATAACTGGATTATGAATTTCGTATTTTGATTCCAAATGATGGATTACCATCCGGGATGGTACGCTAATCATATTTATTTGCTTCCAACATAAAGATGATTCTTTGTTTAACTCTCGTATTATATCTGTTTATATCCAAAAACTTTCCGCTATTCTCCTTAGAGGTATCTAAATAACTCATCATTCACTACATTTTTTACGTGAATGGTGAGTTATAATAGGTATGTATATTTTAATTCCCAATGGCCAGTAAAGTTAAGATCGCTGTGTTGAAATGGGGTTCTTTCAAGATATTCGTCTGTCAACGAGCACCTCTACGTTTAAGTTCCACTGGATCTTTGATATCTAATTTTAAGCCACGGTCTTTCGATGCCTTTTAGTGGGATGAAAATTCAGTTAAAAGTGACTCATCCTTATCACAAGTGGCATCGACATGCCCATAAAAAATACTTAATCTGAGGGAATTACATAAAAATCGTTTAAACATAACTTCACGGATCGTGCTTCTGTTTCAGCTTTTATCGAGCACAAGTTAGAGGTTACAAGAGGGACGTCATACCTTATATAAAAGCTCGACGGAGACTATAACGGATATTAGAGAGAATTTGCAGAAAAAATTATGAATAATACTTTGAAGGGTAGGGATGACCATGACCGTTAATTAAAATTTGATTTTAGTCATAAGGGAGTGGAAAAATTTTCATTTGTACGTAAGGGAGTCAGAGACTGTAACAAATTACTGAAAGCTATTCTGATCAATTTATCTCAAACACCGAAATAACTTCAAGAAAATTTTCAAAAATTCTAAAGTAGGAGTTGTAGCATAACCGATAGTATAATAACATCCTTGAAGTAGGAGCTCCATGTCACGGGCCGGTTAATACTCTTTTGAGGAGGTTTCCATAGCAACGAGAAGATACACGGATACTAAGAGATTGCTTAGAGCAGCGGCTAAGGAGAGCTTGCATGTTGAAGAAGTCCGATAATGTATTGAAAACGATGTACTTAAATAATAAAAGTGTGATTTATGTTATGGAGAAAAACAACTAAAAGATTAATTATTTGGTTTAGCCGCATAAAAAGCCATACTATGATACGTAATATAAAGATAATGATATAAAGAGAATCACATCGTAAATACAACACGGCATATTTCTTAATGAATAAACAAGCAAATGCTTATAAGAAATACGACAGAGTGTAGGGAAATTGACACCGAGGCATGTGCCCTATTGCGTTCAATTGATAAATAAAATCATTTACTTAAGAAGGAAATCCCTTTTCTCAACTTCGCAGTTAACCATTAAGTGCAAAGTTTTTAACGTATTCAGACTCGAATTTTTAGGGCTCAGTGAATAACTACTCGCTGAACAACTCATTTCGCTCACTACAAAGGATAAGATATCAAAAATAACTTCAATTCTCTCTTTCAAGTTCTTTGTTTTCTTCTAAGTCTTCCAAACTTTCAGGTCTTAATGTTCAACAGTGGATTTTCAAGTAATCCCTGGTCACCGTTACTTTCGAGTTCCTTCTGGGTTGCTTTCCCTTCGGCAAAGTGTCTCTAATTCAACCCCAACTTCTTGGTAACTAAACCGAGGAACATGTATCGTCTGCTGCTTTGTGAACAGCTCATCATTTGATCTAACTCGAGACTATCTTATGTTCCAAATTCAGAGTAAGCAATTGTTGGAAAATACTTGGTAGAATGGGTTACTTTCCTTGTTTCACAAGAATATAGTAAAATTGCTTTCACATTTATGTTTAATAGTTTGATCTTGAGTCTTCTCAAAATGTTCCTGTTTGTGCAAATTGGTCACAGCTAAATAAAAACTCCAATTTCTTTTTTATCCGTGAGATGACTTCATTTTCAGCACATTTAAATTTCTCATACCAGTATCCAAACGAAAAAAAAAAATTAACTCCTCCACTTTGTACCCATCCACTGTGAGAGCAGAAGTCAGTCGCATCTCCCTTATCTCAACAATACGGATGTTGGATCCAATTACTATGTTTTGAAAATCTATTTTGTTCATATTTGAAGCGCTGTGAAAACACAGATACAATTCGAATGATCAAGATCTTCTAACCTACTCCTCAGTTCCTTCTATATTCATTTCCTATTTCACAACGTTTTTCCTTACAGCTTGTCATTAAAGGTTGAGTTAACTGATCGTCATATATTATACGAATTACTGCCTATTGGCCTGTATTAAACTGAAATTTTATATTCCACATTTACTGATATAATGATTTTCCCTAAAGATTTGTTTCGCATTTTGCAACATCTTATATCTACATCTAGAGCATACGGTCTAAAACTTATGTAGCATTATCATGGAAGCCGGATAATAGGAGACTATAGGTTGTGTAATAGCACCTTTCACAAAGTTTAACATTGTCCATACAAAATGCTCACAAAAGCTATAAGCGTTTCTACAAATTAAAAAAAAATATTATTAACAGTCTAGGTCAAGAACAATTTATGTCTATTTGATACATCCGTTTCGATTGTAAATCCTTCTTCGCCGAGTTTTTCAACTGAGCTATAATATTCTAATCTTAATAAATGGATGACACAGCCATAATACACTAAATTCATGACCAGACTGAACCTTAAATCCTTATAAATCAAATAAAGAGTGGTGTAAAAATGTAATTGAGGAAGTGTAATAGTTAGTATACTAAAGTATGTATATGAGATTTGATAATATGTAGAAAAACGGTTTAAAAACTGAATTAACTTTCCTATTTGGCTATATTATACTGGAAAACATATTAGTCTGTTATTGTTTGTTTGATTATAATACGCCAGTTTTTATAAGTCGGTTATAACGATTCTCTCTTTGGTGTCGATGGTTAATTGGAACCATTTTTCTTCTTCGCCAAGTTTATCAACTCGGCTAGAATATTCTAATCCTAATAAATGGATAACGCAGCCATAATACACTACATTCATGGCAAAACTGAACCTTAAATCCTTATAAATCAAAGAAAGAGTTGTGTAAAAATGTAATTGTGGAAAATAACGAGCAACAATGGAGGGACTGTGGTACAGAATAGTGTTTGAAATTGGTTCTGTCTGTAAGTTAAAACGAACGATTTTTCGTGTGTTCTGTCACATAAATTCTTTACAGAAGTCGCCGCAACCTGTTAGCATAACAATGCAGCTGTGTTCTGCTTTTTGTCTGATGTGAACGTTGTAGAGTACACGTCTATCGCTTTCTGGTTTGTTCCGGGAAGCCTGTTGCTGTAAAATGTCTTGTGGTTGGCGTTGTTACTCTTAGTGGTCTCAATGAACACAAAACGGTCCCTGCTCTGAGACCAGTGATGTAGTGAAAACAAGCGTGTTTGATCCCTTGTGTCAGCACAGCAAGTTGTGGCCATAATGCGATTAATGCAATTAGCAGAGTCCGCCCGCAGTGTCGGGTGTTTGCTCACGTGCGCTCCTGTTTCTCGTTCCCCGCAGAACTGCCGACCGACGCTGCTTACGGACAAACAAAGCAACAAGATGCTTAAAATCACTGGCGATACTGGTTTTAGAATACAATGAGAAATTAAGTGGGTTACGTGTCTAATACATTGCCACAACTTCTGTTAACGGTCATTAAGAAAGTTAAACGGATTTAAGAAATATGATGCCTATTGATGATTGTTTTTCTTCGTGCTTCACAGGTAATAAGAGTGGAGCAAGGATCGGAGCAAGGAGCAGGGAGGAATTGATCCATGGACTTTTGAAGAAACCATCCAGGCGTTCACCTGGAATGATTTCGGGTAGCACTAGATCTTTCAAAGGCGTTTTGACAAAGTGAGCCATAAAATGGTAGTAAATAAGGTAAAAACGATTGGAGCGGATGAGAAAGTGATTTTCTGGGTAGAAGAATTTTTAAAAGGTAGAAAACAGAAAGTTAGGGTAGGAAATGCGGTATCAAAAGAAGTGGAAATAAAAATGGAACTGCCGCAGGGTAGCGCATTGGGACCATTGCTATTCATTATTCTAATGAATAATTGTGTTGATTGTTTATTATCTGAATTTAGATTGTTTGCAGATGACATAATCTTTATATATAAAGATGAATGTGTTTGTTTGTTTGTTCTTCGTATAAATCCACAGTTTTCATCCGATCTCGATGAAACTTTGCACACTTATCCTTTGAAACAAGGAGAAAAATACTGTCTACATTTGGTTGAAAAATTATCTGTATAAATAACACATGTTGTCTAATAACTTCGAAATACGGCGATAGACAGACACGTTGGATGTGGACGTCTCCAGACCGTGTTTCCGCGTAGTGAACTGGCAGCTCAGTGGCTAAAGAGCTTGCTTACGAACGTCGTGGTCTCCGGTTCAAATCTGCGTGGAGGCTAAGATTTTTAAAAATTGTTTTTCATTGTAAGAGTCAGGCCTGGGCAGTAGGTTATTCGGATTGAATGTTAAACTGTAGATATTATAAAGTTAGGGGTGCAATGCGAGGCAAATCGTAGGTAGTCTTGCAATGTTGTAGGTGTACACTTTTTTACGTTATAATGATCCCTCAGGTGTTGTTCGCAGTCAGTGTGTGAGTGAGAACCACAGTAATCTTTATATATAAAGATGAATGTATGTATGTTTGTTTGTTTGTTTGTTGGTTTGTTTGTTCTTCATACAAATCCACAGTTTTCATCCGATCTCGATGAAACTTGGCACACTTATCCTTTGAAACAAGGAGAAAAATACTGTCTACATTTGGTTGAAAAATTATCTGTATAAATAACACATGTTGTGTCATAACTTCGAAATACGGTGATAGACAGACACGTTCGATGTGGACGACTCCATACCGTGTTTCCGCGTAGTGAACTGGCAGCTCAGTGGCTATAGATATTTCTTACGAACGTCGTGGTCTCCAGTTCAAATCTCCGAGGAGGCTAAGTTTTTAAAAATTGTTTTTCATCGTAAGAGTCTGGCCTGGGCCGTAGGTTATTCGGATTGAATGTTAAACTGTAGATATTATAAAGTTAGGGGTGCAATGCGAGGCAAATCGTAGGTAGTCTTGCAATTTTGTAGGTGTACACTTTTTTACGTTATAATGATCCCTCAGGTTTTGTTCGCAGTCAGTGTGTTAGTGTGAACCACAGTAATACTAATATAAATACGGAAGTTTATAAGGAAAGCTGTATGAAGGGCACAGGATATTTTTTCCAGTATGATTAACAGTTGTAGTCACGAAATTTTGAAATCTTATCGAATAGTGACAGAAATATGTTGGAAATTGATTCTCTTCAAGAGGCAGGTTCGACGGTAGAATGATATAGTGATAGCTTTTCTGTCATATTATGCCGACTAGATATTGTTTGGTACCAATCCTTCGTTACCAACAACTTTTTATATTTAATTCAGGAAAAAAATTCTTAATCCACGCGTACGAAGTCGCGGGTACGAGGCTAGTGCTATATAAAACGACCAAAACGATTGAGGTCTGTAAACAGTTTCAGGGTGATCTAGACAGGATATCTAGGTGGGATTAAGATAAATACAAAGAAGAGTCAGCTTATTAGATACACAAATAAAAAACTAAAGGTTAATTATGAATATAAGGTGGGGAAAGAATTGCTTGATGAAGACTTGAAATGTAAATATCTTGGCATTACTTTTTACAACAAGCATAACTGGGCAGGACACGTTGGACAGGTGGTAGGAAAAGGTTTCAAAATTATGCACTTGTTGGAGAGAGTGATTAGGGGATGCACGAGAGAAGTAAAGGAATTTGGTTACAAAACTTTGGTCAGACCATTGCTCGAATATGGTAGTGTAGTATGGGACCCACATTTTGCGTATCAAATACAGGAATTGGAGAGGGTGCAAAAAAGGGCTGCTAGATTTGTTTCTATAAATTATCACAGAATGCAATCAGTGACAGATATGATAAAGGAGCTGGAATGAGATTCATTGCAAGACAGGAGGAGGATGAGGAGGGTCATGGGAGTGTACAGGGCGTATACTGGCGATGAAGCATGAAAATATATTGGAGTGGGTATGAAAAGTAGTGCATGGAAGGGAAAAGATGACCATGACCACAAGCTAGCATTCTATTTCAGGCACAAGAGGGTGGGAAGATTTTCTTTATTAGGTAAGGGTGTCAGGGATTGGAATGAGTTACCAAGCGAAATGATGAATAACTTACCGAAAACTTTAAAAGAATTTAAAGATAAAATTTATAGAAGGCAAATATAGGTGGGTGGAGGGTAGGGGGAAGATGGGTGTGTAGGGAAATTGCCGCCGGAGCCTGTGCTCCATTGCAATTAAATTAAATTAAACCATGGAAAACCGAAATCTGGATAGTCGGAAGGGGATTCGAACCCGTGGCTTCCAGAATACAGGGTCGACCGGTACCAATCACCAACCAGGCTCGAGTTTTGATAATATTTTCATGCTAAGCAATTAAGTTCATTTTCACTAAGAATGAAATGTCCATATAGTTAATACAAGTGGAACTATCTATTCTTCAAGGAATTGTTTTGACTTTATGATATGTCATTTTCAACAGTCAACTAAGCGATCTGTTGGCAATTTTGGCTGACGCGAATACTTGTCTCAATTGGAATGTACATGGGCCTTAAAACTAACCTTCACCTCTGGCAAAACTTTGCGTTATGATTTTGGTATACGCTAAGACGTTTCGGATTTCACGTAATTTGTATGTCCCCCACTACACCACAGTATTTCAGAGATGGGCTAGACGGCAACAGAGGCGAATAGTGCAGCAGGTAAGAAACTGTCACTAGGTCATTTCACCACGCGAAATTATTACTTACTTATAGTTACGTTATTCTTCTATGAGTGTCCTGGTGTAGGCGGTTACCACTTTGCCTTCCCAGTGTGATAGTGTTGGTAAACGTTGTTGTAAGCGTGTATCATTGTGATGATGTGTGTTTTTCAGTTTAGAGTGTTGTTTGTGATATCGATGCGAGACTAAAGAAATGGAAAAGGGTGAAACCTGAGCCAGCCCATTTAGGCCTACTTTTCCGAAAGACACCAAGGGTCACCGGATTTAATGTCGCCTCCGACCGAAAAATAACCATCAACAGTGTCGTATGTCCTCACTTCATACGCACTGCGGAGAGGTTTGGGATTTAACCCACGACTTTGGTGGACAATCTGTTGATAAATTTCCTCCACCACCAGGAACCGAACCAACTAATCCGTGTGTCAGCGCCGGACACCATACGATGCCTCAAGCAATTGGGCCAATGCGGCTGGCCTGTATTTAATAGATTCATTTAAAAATTTGTTATCTTGTATGAAAACTACTTGAGGAAAGGCTTTGTGAAAAAATGTCCCTACAAACTTGATAATTAATGCTATGAACTAACCTGATATACGTCAGTTTTTTATATGTTTCTACTGTTAATAATTACATTTGGTGTTATTTCCCACAAGTGATTTCTTTTTAGGGCCTTTACTGCTTATCGTCGACAAGATGATTAGAGCAGGGATAGAATTTCAACGAAGGGCGAGGAAATCTTCCATGGAATTAATAACTAAATATCCCGACCTTCGCCTGGAATAATTTTGGGAAACCGCAGACAGCTGAAATCTGTATGCCCGTACCGGGGATTGAATCCAGGCCCGAGCGATATGTTGCGAGACGCTATTCTGCTGTCCGCCACGTTCTACTGTGTGTCGCCTTGGCTGCCTTCCAGTCTCTTCCCAACTCTTAGAAGCCAGTAGCGAGGTCGCCCTCATATGCACTTGTAAGCACCAGAAAACCACTCAACTTAACTCGATTTGTCACAAACGACCGTATAAAATTAGTTATTTAGTGGTTAAATATGTTGATCTAAGGAGAAGGTATACTTTTAAGCAAGTAACTTTAAAATTCTACTTGATATTTTTTTTAACTAGCCTCTAAATTGCTACGTTCAAGGAGAGAAATTTTCACCAAAACTTTCAAATAATTCTGACTGTTGATAGTCGTTTGGCGGAATTTTATCGATTTTTGAGAGAGTTCCAGTCACTCAAAAAGCAAATAAACCAACTACATTGCTCTGCGATACAATAATCTAGCGATCGGAAATGTTTGCAAGTCGTTGTACCGTTGTAATAAAATTTACTAACAGTTTATTAATTGCGAAATAAGTCATAAATTAAAAGCGAGTTACTGACATACATAACAATATCTAGAAACACTCGGCGCAGTAACTGCATGGCCAATAACATTTAAAACCATTGAAACTATTGCAAACGACTCACAACATGTATTTAATAACAGCAGGTAATTTAATTTAATTGCCTTGTAGAGGGATCGGTGACATTTCGCTAAAACATAATGCCCAGAACAGAAAATCAATCGTATAAAGTGAAATGGTGGCGGAATTCTAAAGGCGCCAAATAAAACAAAATTTTCCCAAAAATATTCGAGTGTAGACAATAATAAAAGAATATGTCACTCGCCGTTAAACAAGGATGCTATTAAAGGTTATACAACAGCCATGCTTCGAATATTCCGAAGCACTTTGTTTAATAATTTGGAGCTACAAGTCGTAACTTCAACTGTGGCCACTGAAGACGATCTACGTCAAGTGAGTATCGTCATCGTCCTGTGACCTGTGGAAGTTCTGTTCTAAAGACACTGGTTACCAGCCCAGCACTCGCTCACGTGATTACGGAATATCACCAAAGACGTCCAGTGTTGCCTACTATGCACGGCGTTGCCTTAAAATCTCCTGCAAAGTTGCTGGATGTAAAACTACATGTTCAATAACGAATCGAGTATTAGGGTTTGAAGTAGCAATAAGTAATCATGACGAGATCATATTTCCTCTAAAAACGAAATTCCTTGAACATGCGAACATTAGTGTCGGTGGGACAACGTTTCCAAGTGCGGCCTGCACACAAAATAAACAGAGGCATTTTACTAGCGACAGGGAAAACCGTTTATAACTACGGGAAAACACGAGGTGTATTCGAAACCAATTGAAATGAAGTTTTTACACATTGGGTATTTTAATTGGAGAAAGTTAGGCACAACCAGAGCACTAATCACTAGTGTACAGCAGGCGAAGCGAGGGAGTGGCGGTGTGGCGTTGCGGGTTGCTGCCGCTGCCGGTTTCCCAGGGGCTGCGTAACCACCGGCCTTCGCTGGGGACATCAAGAGCGAAGTTACTGTAAACAGAGGCACGTGCAGTGCCACTGCGGAACACAGATTTATATACACATCCAGAGCTTGCACAATGGCTCTATTTTCAAAAAATAACTATCGACATTTGAACAAAAGCAAAATATTTACGACTGGATTTGCTCTACTTTAGAATCTCATTTTCCCTAACACCTGCTGAGAACTAGAAACTAATTTTAATGTAAACCTTCATCTCGTAATTCTGAAAAAAACATTATACTTTCACTAGCAAGGTTTAGCTGGTTAAGTTAATACTTCATATCAATAGCGTTTTAAACATTAAGTTTTCTTTTGTCACACTGATATTTAAGGAATACGTTTTTGAAACTAATTACACATTCATTATTTTTATTTCCAATTTTAGTTGATGATAGATACTTTCTGCTGAATCTGTTTCACAATACGAAGGTTCTTTAGATTCTTAACAGGAGTAATTTTAAGTCTCTCAGAGGTTTGGAAGATCAGTTTCTTTATTGCGGGACTGCAATGAGTTACTTTGCAAGGTGAAAGCAAGCTTTGCTAGAAATAAAGATCAGCTTCATAGACTGTGCAAATTATTGGCCTAACAGAACTTGAAACTGCAGCTCTATAGATTCAGCATAACAGAAATAATTCAAATACTTGATTAGTCCAACAGTTATGAAAGTTTTCGAGATGAATCTTAAAAGCAATAGTGCGGGAGGCAGCGTTGTATTTTTGGTACTTTTTCATAGCGATCAATTCCTAATTCTAGTAATTGGTTAAGTATCAACAGAAATTAAAGTAAGCGTCAGTCATCGTAACCGTGGTAGGGATAATAGTAAGAGTCAGTTGATTCTTGGCTGTCCGGGTGACCACCCGGACAGCCAAGAATCAACATAATAGTAAGATGGTTTCGAATTCGTAAAAAAAGGAAAAAATGGATTTTGAAGTAATTTTATACCGCTTTATACTTGGTATAGTGAATTTTGTTATTTAAAATAAAAAAAATTATAAAAAATAGTCACATTGCAAATTATGGTTTATACGTCATGCACTAAAATTTTAACATATAAAATAATTTCATACTACACGAAATTCACTTATATGGTTCTTCGTACGTTACATAACGATGAGAAAAACAATCGGTTGAATTAATAGTGGAGGTAACATCGCCAGTCGTGGCCTTGAACATACCGCGTTTTTAGCGTATTAGATAGCCATAGTACAGCAAACAATATACACTCGTCTTGAATGTTAATTATTAACACTTGGTTTGAATGACACATTAAAAACTGGCTCTGTTCCTACTTAATCATTAACTCCAGTTCCATTATAAATGTGTCATCTGGACTGATTGATTTGAAAGATAGATAAATCAGTATTATTTAAAACTGAGAAAAAGTACACTAATAGAAATCAACCAGAAGCATGTGACGGATGAGTTTTGTTGGCCATTTCATATTATATGTAATTGCAGACGTTCCATAGAACTTTGGCAATATTTCCAAGAAGTACGTATCAATTTTTATCTCAATTCGCATATTTCTCCATCAATAAAAGATAACGAGCATTCTTTAAAAAGTAGGACACCGGATTAGAATTTTCCAAACACGACCTTCAAATTTGACTTGTGAATTGACGAATATAAATTTTAAGCATTCTTTAATTTAGTTTTAATGCGAAAAATTGCCAAATGATTATTATGTTTTATTTATAAGTAAGAAAACAATTTATATAACTTAAAAATCAAGCAAAAAATATTTAGAATGGAATTAAAGAAATAGCGAGGAGCGCAGAAGAAAATCTAGATAGCAAAGAAAATGAAGAAGCTGATACAAATTAGTAGTTTACATTTGGCAATTAAATATTTATGTTGATGTTACGATGTTCTGATATTGATATATTATTCATATTACTAGGAATTATGTCTTATATCCAAAATATGTTAAAAATATGGATACTTAGAAAATTAAATGCCCAAAGTTGTGTGAATATGAATAAATCATTTGAAACCCTGGTCAAAATTTGTGAGTATCGTTGCCAAAGTAAAATCTGATGCATCTGTAACCCTGACTATTTTAGAAGTGGGGGAAAAAAACATTTGAGTTATTAACGATATCAAAAATCTATATCAAGACGTTTATTGACTTAACACATATTCACGTCTAAAATTTAAATTAAATGCAGAGAAGAGAACAATGGAATAATTTGTACAAAAGGTTCTCGGGCCTCCCATCGGGGATGCATTTCAGGTTAACGCGATGTTTCGAAGTCGGAAAACGATTACCAAACGTCGCATCAGATTGACAGGCTCATCTGATGGGAGGTCCGACAGTAATTTATGAAGCTGTTACTCTAGAAAAGCCTCCAATGGAAGAATTTGTTTGTAAGATGTATGTGCGAAAAGGAATTGTTGACGTGAACACGACACGAGTTGCTAAATTCGTAAAAATTTACAAAATGTCCGAAAAAGATAAATTCATTTTAAAATCTACAACTGATGAGCAGCATTTCTACTATGTGAGTGTGAGTCACATCGACACCTTTTCCGTGCACCACACATTGCATATCTATGGAGTTACGTACTTGACTGTGATACACCGACTTTGCCACCATTGGATTATGAATGAGAAGAAAGAGAAAATAAATATTGATGCAAGTGTTTTGATGGCTACCAAATCCCATCAATGGTCGTCTGAAGTCCTTCAGGGATTTTATAAAATTATTTTTACTGAAAATCTGTGCTAATTTTATTATTAAAGTTAATATAATTATTGATGACAGCAATTCATTTTATAGAAACGTCGAAGAGATTGAAACAGCTGATATTGATGGGCAAGAACAAGAGGAGATTGACAGATAGGACATCTAGAAGTTGATATTTCAGACGACAGCTCTGAAGAAGAACATTTTTCTCATTTAAGTATAAATTCATAACGCGTGGTAAAATAAAAATATTAAATCAAGATGATTGAGAAAATGTAATTTATTTATACATTTGTACTTTATATTTTATTTTATTTAACACTTTTAATGTGATGAATATTCAAACAAAATTTGTATTGCATTGCAAGCATTTTGACGCAACAAAATCGATACTGAAGAGATATAATACCTTTCACATTAATATATGTCATAGCTTCAACATTTGTAATAATAATAAATATCACTGACACGTGTATGTTTACAGTGGTAAAAGTTGTTAGTTGACCCATTAAGTTACTGGACGGCTCTCGAATTCCCTAATGACGCGGTCTGTTCAAGGCCTCGATAGGCTGTCTTACCCACACTATTAACGCAGCTGGTAGTCCTTTTTAAAATCATTATATAACGCATGAATAACCATATAAATCAATCTCATATGGATGAAATAACTTTAAACGAATTTAGTGTTATCCGTACGGTGCAGAAAAAAATATTTTTAGTACTAAAGGAAAAATGTGATGAGCGATAAAATTTAATTGAAATGAATTTTCATCACTACATATGCATCCGCGGTCTGATCAGTTAACGGTAAATACATCTATGTTGTGTAAGGCGATTTTAATTACCTTTTCTCACCATACGTTTTTGTTGCAATTCTCTTTGCATGGCATACTTATTTGACATATACCAAGAATGATTTTAACGGTGTGATTTTTAGTGTAACCAATTTGGTTCAATGTTTTTGGATAGTCAAATAATTTTGCAACTGTACATTATTTTAAGTTCATATTTATTCCTACAACTCCTTATGATATTTCTCTGGCAGATCCCTTGTTATTGGAAAATATACAACCAATCTTAAGCGTGGATCCAAATTTGATGTAAGCTACGATTATTGTGATTGTGTATGATTAGGAAGGGCACAGGACTATGTTTTGGGATAAATAACATAATTTGTTTTGAAATTTACCCAAACGATGAGAGACAGATGGATAGCGTGTAATGTTATATCGGTCACTCAGGCTTGTTTCTCTCGCAGTCAGTTTGTGGGACACCTTTTATGGTACTTTCTTTTACGTTTTCTATATCAAATTCTAGCAACAAAATTCAAAGTCCCTGTCTATGAAGTCGCGCGTAACAGCTAGTCTCATACAAGACTACTTGTGAACTGTGCAGTGTGTTGTGACGTGTGTTTGATGTACTAGCTTCTCGGGATCGCGTCGGTTGCAGGTTCGGTAGCGTGTTGCTGCTGTTTGTTGGACCGTGTACGGCGTTGAGTCTACATGTCAGCTCGACAGGCGCTGCTCATGTGTTTTGCTGCCCTTTGGGACTGTCCCGTAGGGCGTTTGTTGTTCCCTGGCAGGCAGTACGCACTTTGCAATGTGTCTGTTTGCGGCCAATCTGAAACGGGTCCAGATGTTGCTTCAACCTGTTTGCTATTATGATTGACGTCTTTGACTACAACTCCAGCCCTCTAGTCGGTAGCTGAACGCAGCTTTCTGTGGTTGGCAGACAGGACTTCCTTCGTTTATTGCAATCTCTCATTGAACGCGAAAAAGGTGTGGCTGCTGGTATATGCTCGGATGTAGTTTAACGAATCTTACGTTAATGCTGGTCGAAACAGTGATTTGTTGTCCGAATATAAAATATCTACTTTCACTTCATGGGGTTACCGCAGTCGAAGATGGGAAGTTTATTTATAAATAAAATTAGCCGAATTCATTAATTTACCGTTTTTTTTAAATAATAATTTACTGCAGGTAATAACATCCGCATACATTCGTCTCTAAAGATTTTAACAAGTTTGAGAGCAAATTAAACTTTACAACAGTGCTTCGGCGGGGAAAAGATTTGTTTTCGATGTATGGCAGAGACAGTGGCTGGAGGTAGTGCATAATAAGCTACGGCTGGTCAAATCGACCGTTCAGCCGTGTAGCAGCTCCTTCCAGCGGACGAGGAGGGATGAGGTTCTCCTTACTCGCCTCCGTATAGGGCACTGTCCTCTGACTCATCGCTTTCTTCTACGTCGGGAGGACTAACCCGAATGTGATGCGGCGTACCTTTGATGGTGTACCACATTTTAACCAATTGTGAACTGTTTTCAGATTGAAGGGCAGACGTTGGCTTAGCCAACGATATGTACCTTATTTTAAATAATGACACCAGGAATATGGTCCGTGTTTTAAAAGTTTTGTGTATTGGCCGGTCTGGTTCCTAAAATCTTAGGCAGATCGGTCTATTTTTAAGATGGATCGGTGGCCCCTTTACTGCCACTCGTCCATGTGTATTGCTTTTATTTTTTATAGTGTTATAATTCATGTCTCGCTGGCCACTATGCAGCCAGAGAGACATGTAGTGTTTTATATTCCTTTGTGTATTTGTTTGGTCCCTTTACAGTCAGGTTACATCTTTGTGATTTATTTTATTCACTGTCTGTAGGGCAGACCTTTTTACAGTTTACCATGCAGACATTATTTTTGTATATTCTAAAACCACAATTATAGCTGGTTATCGTTAGGGCGCTAATAACCTCGCCATCGACGTGCCCTAATACAACAACAACAACAACAACTTTACAATAGTAAAGTGAGTGGTTGTAGTTTGTGACGGCTCTAACACTAAACAGAGTGTGTTTTAAGACATTATTCTGAGTTTATCATAAGATTTATGAATTGCGAGGGTGGGGCAATATTAGGATTCACTTTTAGAGGAAACAGACTACTACACGATACTCGGCGGGAGGGTAAGCGCGTCGAGCAACTTCATCAATTTAGAGAGTCTATAAATAGTAGTTGAACCACCAAGCTTGGCTCTTTCGACACCTGAGATCCTGCGAGATCAGGACGTTCGCTCCAGGGCAAAGTTTTAATTTTTGTTGCAGTGTCGGAGAGTAGCGTGTGAATATAGTAATCGTCTTTGGACGTGTACGGGGAGTAAGTTTATTGGTTGGTGTATTTCTTGTTATTGTTCATCGAAAGTGGGGATTTTAGTTAATAGCACCCAATTTTTTCGAATTTAGCAAGAGCTAAGTTGATATAAGTGTGTAAGGGTAGGGAAACAATACAAAATACCAATAAAATTATTAGTCGACAGTTAGTAGTAGCGCAACTGTTAATATATATCGCCACGTCTGTCCTGCCGTTTATATACATAATGGACTTTGTTCAAGTTTAGAAATTGTGAATCAGCCATCAGTTATTTTTTGGATAAAGTTTTATAATTCATAATTGTGTAACAAGTAATTGATAGAAACTTCAGTTATTGGTAATCGCAAATATCCAATGTTGCGAAATTTGTGTGACATTGAAAGATGTGGTTAGGGATTGTTAGCAAACAGTATTAAGAAATTTCGACTGATTATTTGTGGTCGCAACAGAACTGTTTTTTTTTTTTTTGGTGAATGAGAAATTATTTACTTGGTGAAAAATATGTTGTGCAAGGAATCTTCTGATAATAATTTAAATAAAGTCTAACAAATTTAAGGAAAGCTGTGCATTAAAGACTTAAGTGGAAATTATTTAATATCTATCTGTTATCATTTAGTAGTTTTCATATTTTCTTCTAACCTTTTGCGAATTTCAAAAGAATGTTTTAGGTTGCCACGACTGAAGGGACAGTGCCTTATATTTTATTAATTACTTGACGCTGTTCCAAGTGAGTTACAAGTAAACTCACGCAAACAAGAACCAAGGTGAGTAGCTTTATTTTTTGACAAATGCACACACCAGAAGCTTTGTAAGTGAGTGACTGTTATATTTCATTCCCGGAATATATTGTTCTTTAAGAAGGGGAAACCTGCAAGGATACTATTTTAAATATATAACATTTTTTCTGAAATTCCATCTTTAAAATGTTATACAGCGATACCACGCGCTAAGGTACACTAGAAGTCGTTTAGTATCAAATATTTTCTAAGCAATTTGACTACTCTCCTTTTCAGCAGACTGTTTTCCCCACTTATTCCACTAAATAATTAGTGCGTGGAAAATTAAGAGAAGTAGATAAATATATCAAATGTAATGAATTCGTGAGTACGCGGGTTCAAATACCCGTCTGCAGATCCAGTTTTAGGTTTTCCATAGTTTTCCGAAATCATTCCACATGACTACCATTATTTCTTTTCAGTTCTATGGTCCCAGTCCTCTCCCCCATTTAATGACCTCGACGCAATGAGTCATAAACTTCTAATAAAAAAATAATAAAAAATACTAATAGAGATAACATAATTTAGGCAGATGGTAAACTCACGCTCTTCCTTACGTTAGATCCTCTATAATAACCTCCGTTATCGATTGGACATTAAATCACAGGAAATGACTTAAATCCGCCGCAGTGATCCATCATGTACGTAACCGGACACAGAAAATTTGAGGTACGGAGTGAATGACATGTGATACGTGTAGAAAGCTATATTAAAATTAGTAATAAGAAAAACTTGCTGTGTAAAATGTTGAAAACGAACGTTCATACGATGGTAACAATGTGCGGTTTATTTAACAATCAAAAGTAAAGGGCAGATGGCAATTAAATTTCCTTTAACAACTCATAACATTAATAAGCATTAACCTTATTCATATAAGCTGTAGTTCGGCGTAAACATTAGAATTATGGGATAACATGCCAAGTAAAACATTTATAAAATGAAACAGAGAAACGTGAAGGCGTAAAAAAAGCTAACATTCATAACGTAACATGTCCAGGAAACAGTAGCTATATCGTAGGAGGATTATTACAGTCGAAGATGTGGAAATAAGGATAATGACATACATAGTAGCCGCATGCTGCATGTTTATCTCTACTTAAACGGCGACTCACGTCCAGTATTGGTAGGTTTTTAAAATAACTTTGAGGAGTTAAGATCCAGGAGGCATTTAGGAACAAGTAATTGGAAGGAATTCGGTCATGATATTATGAAGGAACCGTTTCGGCACTCGTCTTTGGTGATTTCTGGTGGCCGTGTAAAACCGAAGTCTAATGGCCTTATCGTTAATTGAAGGCACGACCTCCCAAACGCCACATCCGAGGGGTAACCGGTTACTCATTATATTGGCTAATACAATATTGTATGTTTCAAATTGATAATAGAATTGTTAGAACAAAAATACGATTGCTCGGAGGGGGGGGGGGGGAGAGGGAAACGCATAGAAGTACATTTCGTAAGTAGCTTCATCAATATTTAGACCAAGAGCGTATTCTAAACACATTGAACATCATGTGTCGTTAAATTACAGCCCAAAATATGAATTATTCCGGCTGTTATTAAATTTAAAATCAATATGAGTACATCTGGAAAAAATAAATTCCATTCAAAGAGAAATTCATGCAAAAATTTCAGTTTCCGGTCTCATACCTTACTCCAAACACAAAAATCTAATTAATGGCACTAGAATTGTTTACATAAATCACATCTGTCAATCTTTCTTGAATCTTTTCCGTCTGGAATAAAACTAGTTTTGGATGTGTGAAATCCCCATGGTAACTTTTGGACTAATAAAATAAAAAATGTACTGAAATAAATAATTTACTTCCTATCTATTCAAACACCTTACATTTGTTCACAAGCTATTAAACTTTGCTATTCACATCCATATAAGCACAAATAATATAATTATCTTCACTTGGATTTAGCATCCACTGTATTGGAATATACTTCCACAGTTTATTTCATGTGACCACTATTGATCGATATAAATACACGTAACTGTAAAAACACGTTTTCACTGTGTTTTTACAGTTACACATTCACTATCTCATTTTTAACACTTGGGCAGCTTACTACTACCTCCGCTCCCGCCATAATACTTCTCTTCCATCCTCCAAAGATAAACTCCCATTGGCGCGCGCTCACGGCGTATCAACGTAGCGATAATCAAATCTCGTCTAACATAAACTTATGCAACATTTCATTACCAAAAAATTCATAATATTAATACAAAAGCAAAAAATCTAAACAGGGACAACCAAAGTTGAAGGTAACTGTTTCCTTACAATAAACAAAGGTCAAATTTAGAACGATTTCAGTTACTCAGAAATTCAGTGTGACACGAAATACGGAAATGTAAGTATTTCAAGTTTGCATTACTGTATAGCGCGAGGGTGATAAACGCGGAGTAGCCGTAAAAACTTTTGTAACATTTTATGTCCCCCAGGGGCGATGCAAAGTTATAATGACAAACGGCACAAGCAGATTTCTAGGAAAAGATATTGACTTATGAATATATTTTCCTATATTTTAAAAATTGTTCTATTAACCACTTAAAATGTTCGTGACTTTATAGATATGGGAATAGTGATTAGTGGATGGAACTAAAAGAAACAAGAGAAACTGTAACTGAACAGCTCCGGAAGTTCTGACTGCTCGGGGGAACACTAAAATTAATGGAGTGATCTGCAAGGGTAGTTGTTTCTATGATAAAAAATTAACTTAGTCCAGAACTCGAAGGTTGCCGGGTCCTCCCAAAGGAGGCTTACTGAGCCATTGCGTCAGAGGTGGGACTGCCAGTTCCTTTTCCCTGAGGCCTACAGTTTAATGTGCAATACGAACCACGGAACGTTCTGAAGTGACTTATATGATCAAACACAGTTCTTAAAAGTCCTCACCTCAACGGGATTTCATCCAGGGACCGGCCCAAAAACTTTTAAAAGTAAGTGTCTTAATCACTCAGCTAACCAACAGGTCCTTTCAATTAAATGAACGAAATATCTGCGCTTTCATAAAAGCTTCAAGAAGGAAAATTTGGGTATGGGATAAGACTTCACTAGAAAACAATAATTATGCTCCAGTTTGCTACACACATTGTCTTGTTGTTACGGAATAGTAATGTTTTTGGGAAATTACTGAATGGCGTGTTCAAAATACGGTGAGAAGCATTTGAACTAACAATACAAAAATCGTGGAATCAAAAAGAAATTATAATAGCAACAAGAATAGTCGGAGAGAAATAGCTTTTGCAGAAATATCTTCCGTCAGACTTAGGACACAGAAAAACTGTCTGAAAGCTGTTTATGTGGAGCACAGCACCTTACGTATTTTAGGAATACGAGCAAGAAGGAAAGCTAAAGAATTTTAAATGCGGTTGTTTGGAAGGGTGTAGAAAAACAGGACAGGTAAACAAAATGATAGTGATGGTTGAAGAAAGAAATTTGTAAACGGTTCCAACAGAAAGAAGAGAACGAGTAGTGGATCTACATTTAAGAGAAACAAGATTGTTGGAGTGAATACTCTAAGAAAAGATTAAAATATACGAAGCAGGTAACTGAAGATGCAGGTTGTGTTTGGTATAATAAGATGAAGATGAAGGACGTGAAGAAAACGAGACCGAGCGGGGCGGGCGGTGTAACGGTTAGCGTTCTCGCCTCGCATTCGGGAGGACGGCGGTTCGAATCCCCGTCCGGGCATCCAGATTTGGGTTTTCCATGGTTTCCCGAAATCACTCCAGGCAAATGCCGGGATGCTTCCTTCAAAAGGCCATGGCCGAATTCCTTCCCATTCCTTGCCCCCCATCCTTTCCCGTCTCTAAAGACCTCAATGTTAAAAAGAGACGTAAAGCAGTTACAAAAAAAAAAAAAAAAAAAAACCCCGAGGATTTCTTCGTATCAATAGACAAACAACAAACAAAATACACGAATGACTAGCGTTCAATTTGGATAGCCTTTGCCTCTGCACACACGTTGTATTCCGCGAGATTAACTATTTCTCTTGCTATGGGAGGCCCATGATTTGAACCAATCTCTGTCGAGTACTGGGGAAAAGTACCGAGACCCTGAGATATTACTGATTTTAAATTAGATAGCGCCTAGGGCAACGTAAGCCACGATGCAGCAACTTGTGTTGAACTTGGACTCCGTAATACAGTGGTCTGCGGTTATGTCGACAGACGTAACAGTGGGGGAAACTTGAGGGCAGCTGTTGCTCAGGTTGGGCGCGCCCGTGTCGTGGTGCGAGTAATTAATTTCACGGTGGCGGGCGGCATCGCGTGATTTAGAGGACCGCGCAAGGCAGTCTGAAATATACGGACATAGCCCAACTCTCTTAAAATTACCTTCTCGCTGAGCAGTGCCTCACCGCACACGAGGCAGGAATGCGAGCTGGAATGTTGCTAGCGGGAAGGAAAAGGGAGTTGGCATAGGAGTTACGAAGAGAGAAACAAATACCTGGTACGACAAGAACTGTATCTCAAGTTCTACCTGACAACGGCGATAAATGGGTTAAACTTAATGTCAGCCCATTAAGGAACAACACTACACAACAAAAGAAAAGGGTAGCTTTAATGCGAATCTCTTCACCTGATGAAAAGATTTCAGCCTCAACTTGTTTTCTCCACAGTAGGAGTCTGAAGGATGCATTAGACTGTATAAGTCGAATGACATACTATGGGGTAAAAAGCTGCAGTACCTGTGAATCCGTAAGCACGTGTTGTCTTGCAGGGCATGACAAACTAGAGAAACCGCAATCCGGAAAATGCGCTCGGTTTTATTCTACCGCATCCTGTCGGCGGAATGAAAATATCCGGAACCGGCCGGCGACGCGGATTGGAGGGGGGAACACAAAGAAAGCAGGGGGTAGTGACATATCAGCCGCTCAGTCTCACTCCGGCATTCTCGCATGTGAAAAATGTAGTCTGAAGAGATTATTGCGCTTGTTGAGCAACAACAGGCAATTTGGGATAAAGGCAGTGATGTGTACAAAGACAAATTTGAAAAAGAGAAAGCGCGTTTGGCTGTAGAAAGAGGGTTGTACCAGGACTGGGATGAACTGTGCAAGGAAGAACAGATAAAAAAAATATAAGTACTAACATTTATTTTTATTGTTAAGTGAATAAAAAGCAGGAAACTTATTTGGGCCACGGTTGTATGGGTGCACTGAATATCTACGTTTACAACACATCTGCAACAAGCCTTCACTTTCAGCAGCGCAAACAACTGCGACATTTATGAAGTGATTCAGATCCATTCTCTGAGCAAACTGCAATGACACTGAACGAAGAACGCGCTGGAAACCTCCTTGAGCATGCGGTCTCCCCACCTATATGCCATCTAGCTCCAAACGCGGTTCTTTTATGCCTATGCGGTTGCGGATTCCGAGATCCGGATCCGCATAGTACAAGCGTGAGTCAAATGAAAACTTTAAATTTGTAATAAAAAATCGAAATTTCGCGCCGTTATCCTGTAAGTTGGTAAGCGTGCTACAAGCAGCGTGCAGAATGGCCTGTAGGTGGCAGCATAGTGCAGATGGACAAATACCGTCGCAGTATCAGTATAAAGATGGCTGCCCACTTGAGACTTGCACCAGGGAAGAACAGCGTTCTGTTATTCGGCTTTTGAGTAGTGAAGGTGGGAAACATATTGAAATTCATCGAAGAGTGAAGGTTCATTACGGTGATGCATGTTTGTCACAGCAGCAAGTCTACGAATGGAGTAGGAAGTTCGCAAATGGTATGACTTCAGTGGAAGATGCTCCTCGTCCAGGTCAGGCACAACGAGTTGTGACTCCACAGAACATTGCAGTAGTTGAAGCTATAGTGATGGAAAACCGCCGAGTGACACTGAATGACGTTGCAGCATGTTTAAAGATTAGTCATGGTTCAGCACACCACATTGTGCATGATGTGCTCCAGTTTCACAAAGTGTCTGCAAGATGGGTGCCACGGCAGCCGACTCCTGAAATGAGAGAACGACGTGTTGATGCTTGTGAAGAACTTCTTCGGCGCTTTGAACGAGAAGGTGATGGCTTCCTTGCAAGAATAGTTACTGGGGACGAAACCTGGGTTCACTTCCACCTACCGGAAACGAAGAGAGCGAGCAAGGAATGGCGCCATTCCTCATCACCAAAACCAAAGAAGTTTCGAGCAGAACCATCAGCAGGGAAGGTTATGCTGACTCTCTTTTGGGACGAAAAAGGCGTCATTTTGGAGAATTACATGCCTAGAGGGACCACTGTCACCAGTGCATCATACACAGATCTCCTAAAAAATCTTCTTCGGCCTGCAACCAAATCAAAGCGACGTGGATTGCCTTTGTCATCAGGTGTCCTTTTGCGACATGACAATGCAAGGCCCCACACTGCCCTTACAACAGTTACAACAATCACAGACCGGCATTTTGAGTGTCTTCCTCATTCACCATACTCACCAGACCTTGCCCCAAGTGATTTTCATATGTTTAGACCACTCAAAGAAGGAATGGCAGGAAAGAAATTCCGTTCCGATGGAGAGGTACGCCACGCGGTGCATGAGTGGTTCCGCGTACTACCAAAATAATTTTTTTCTACAGGAATTTATGTACTTTTTAAGCGCTGGAGGACTTGCATTGAGCGCGGGGAAGATTATGTTGAAAAGTGATACAGCTTTGTACCACTTCTGCACAGTAAATAATATTAAAAAAAATATTTAATGTTTTCATTTGACTCATCCTCGTATGTCATTAGCTTAAGTGCATGTACTATTTAGCGTGCTACACGGTGCAGTCTACTAATAGGGGCTACTGGTTGATCTCTGGCAACCTACTTTGTGCAACTCGATACTTCACATTATGCTAGTAAGATTTGGCGCGAGCGATATACGCCTCATAGGCACAATTGACGTGAAAACATCAATTCGGTCATTAAGTATGGTGATAGCCGGTCGAACTTTTTTCTGTTGCAAAATACCGTCTGATTTGAATCGCTAACAACTACAAGAATAATGATGCGTTTATATCGGTTGGGCCCACACTACTCCGATGACGTCACAGGCAAAACAAATGCTGCACGACGAACTCGTACAGACGTGCTCTACCCGTTGTACTTGTGCTATACATTCCAACTTCTGAATCATGTGAATTTTTAAAATTTAGATCCGTTCTATTATTATTATTATAATTAATAAATTGTGTTAGATCGCATGTCCCTGAGGTAATTTCCCTACATATACGTATAGCTGCGATTCATACACATTTTTACTATACATCTTTTACAGTCTCAGGTACATCATTCATCACTGCCTTATTTAATTTGTTACATGTATAAATGCTTTATGCTTGAAATCAAATACTAATTTATTATCTTGGTCTTTTCTTCTTTTCCATTTGCTGTTTTTAAAAATTCCTTCCACATTTATCAATGTATAATCGATAGTATCTACAATGTACTGTACATGTTTACAGTTCTCTTGTCCTGCCTTCTATTTTCCAACTACATGTTTCCAACCAACTCTTTTATGATTTTATAACGACGTTTTCACGAAAAATCTACAGCGTGGTCCCGAAAGGCGCCTTCCTTATCGATTTCTCTAGAGTTGCATACAGTTTCAACTGTTTGAGAATACTGAGTGTTACGACATATTTAAAAACGATTATTCTATCCAGATTCTTGCACAAGTTTCCATTTTTGCTATTACTGGAAAACAAGTGTCTGGTCGTAAAATGAAATTTTCGCTGCATTATTTCTTAAATGGTTATTTCTGTTCTTCTTCGTTTCAGAAAACTTATGTACGACCGTGTTAACTGGAGCAGATTCGTTGAAGATAAATGCAACAGATGTCACGAGAGAGATAAAATGTTATGACATTATCACACAAATGTTGCGTTCGATATGATGCCAATAAGCAAATATGTATATTTAGATGTGCTGAAGCTGAGTTTAGACCACTTTTTTCTCTGATCGGTATTGTAACCGCCAACCCGATAGCAAAGAGTCACCGCTTTGAGTTTGTCTTATTGAAAATTAGAATAAAAATAATATAAAAAAACGACGTAATCATATATAAAAATTAAAAATCAAATAAGCAGTATCTGCCTATATGGTTTATGGGCTTAGTAAAAAAAGAGTTGTTACTTTTTAGATACTTTAGAGCAGTGGTTCCCAAAGGGGTGGTACCACCCATCGGTGGCCGTTGAAGATTTTTTTTTTAAACTGCTTTAAGTCTCTTTTTAACATCAAGGTCTTTTAGAGACGGGAAAGGATGGGGGGCAAGGATGGGGACAAGGAATGGGAAGGAATTCGGCCATGGCCTTTTGAAGGAAGCATCCCGGCATTTGCCTGGAGTGATTTGGGGAAACCATGTAAAACCCAAATGTGGATGCCCGGACGGGGATTCAACCGCCGTCCTCCCGAATGCGAGGCGAGAACGCTAACCGTTGCCGTTGAAGAGATCGTGGAAGTTGTTTCTGGTCCAAGGCAAAATCAAGGGGCGTTCAGGACCACCTTTGCAGTGTTATTTCTGGCTTTAAGGGCTGCATCAAAGAAGTTTTTAATTGCATTCCCACGATCATATGTAGCCGTAAGAGAACCTAGTGTAGTCTGAAATTTGTTGGTTTAGAAAAGAAACAGGTTTTAAATAGTGAAACACGATGATTTAAGTTTGCTGATGACAAATAAAACACAAAATGTTGAAAAATTAGTTCATTACACCAATCTCAGCCCACTAATTAATAATATTTTTCATAATTCGTATTTGTTAATCATACTGTTGTGGTATGGCAGAGTCATCCCCAATGAATATTAATAAATGATTATAATTAATATTCAGATTTTGTTATACTTGTTTATTTAAATTGTAAAGTGTAGGGTTAATTCATATGTAAATAATTATGTATTAGACCTTGGCGGCCAAATTTATTATTATATAATTTAATTCTGCGCTGTTAAGAAAATATTAAATATGGAAAATAGTTGGAACTACAGTATTGAGCGTAAGGATAGCTGGACAATACTAAAGGCCGGCGACAATCTGGCGCCATCGCTCACAATGGGGACGGCAGCGAAGGGCGGGCAGCCCCGACTCCCCTTTGAGGATGGGCAAGGCCAGGCAAAATGTGCGCGAAACCAGTGACACGTGATTGTGGGATACATCGATTAACCAATCGTGTATGGCTACAAGGTTCACATTTGTTAATCCAAGGCTTCTGTTCCATGTGCGGAGAGAGGGAAACTGGCTTTTCCGTGGCGAGAGAAGACGACGCCATGATAGAGGACTTGCTGTTCCGACTAGCTGAAGTACAGACGTGTCACCCGACACACTTCTAGCTGTTGGTCTATGACTGCATCTAGACGCTTCCTGGCTCAGATGTGGCCGGAAACTGAGCGTTTCACCTGCTAGTGGCAATCAGCAGATGTGCTATCGCGGATGGGTCCGCAAACTGGCCTTCAACAGTGACACAGAGCGTGTCACACCTCGTCGAACAGATGCGACAACGGTAAAGTACCAACGCAAAGGTCCACGGTTCCATAGGTTTTAACGAGGCTTGCTAACCTGTAAACGGCTTCTGAGATAAGACTCTGCTCTCATCACAACAATTACTGAGCTAACCAATTTTCCATGTTCATAACTTCAAATTTTAAGCCTCTTGCTCATTATATTTAATTCAAATGATGCTTTTCACTTTAAATGGCGCCCCTGGGATTGTTTTGTAAATATTAACTTTAATTTGTTGGCCTGCGATGCCACATTAATGTATGTTGACTTCGGCAAAATTTTTGAGATATTTTAAATCAGTTTATGTTTGCATTTATCCGACAAATTGTAAACGCCGGGTATTGCTTGCTTATTTTCTTTGGATATTGTGTTTAACGTAACGTTAAACATGCCCGGCCTTGTATAAGCCAGAAGACCAAATAAATTTAATATTATTTTGTGTAACTTATTCTTGCAGCAATCAAGGTTCTAGTTCACCTTTAACAAATCAGTAAATTAATATTCATATATTTCCGATAAAATTTCTACGTGATGGTATCCCGACGCCCCTCTCACTTGTAAAAGTCCTATAAACTGTGAACAGTAACCAATTTTTTGTATATCTTTTAATTAAGTAATTTTAATAATATACGCAGAAAAACAAGTACATGTGATATCGTACACTTCACCTGAGAGGGGTGGCATCGAATCAATGTTTCAAAAAATTGATTTACGAACCAAACAAATTATAATATTGTGAGTTACATTATTTATTAAAAGATGGGAAGTCGGTGTGTTCTTTTTTCTGAAAAGGAACAGTGAGAAATTTTTTGTATGTGAGTAGTTTTTATTTAAAAAGGGGCGGTAGGGAAAAACAGGTGGGAAACCTATGCTTTAGAGTGTCCTCGAGTCCCAGAAAAATCCGCGCGAGAAAAATTAATCTCGGAAAATGATTTAAAGAGTGCTCTCAGTTGGCAATCATAGACGATCGACACATTCGAATGGATTAACGTACATATAAGTAAAGTTATGTATTACTGAACGCACTACGTAAGGTAAACTGTAAGTATAGAATACAGTAAAAACTTCTCAAACTTGAGTGTGAATTGTGGGTGAAATTGTAAAGTAATATACGTCAAAAAAAATTGATCGCTATTATCTCGAAACGTGATTTTTTTGCGCAATGAAGGAGGTAACGAGAGAACGAATGCACAAAATCGACCGTACAAGTGACGAAAATTTTCTTCTATTATCTCCAGGCGAGTGATGGGAGAATATATTTAGATATTTTATTTTGTGTTCTACTTTCGTTATAACAAAAATATGAGACAAGCAAAATGTGCATCATCATTTAAGGAAAAGCAGCATTTTGTCATTTGAAAATATTTTTTTCAATATTACTGGTTATTATCACTGTCATCACGATCAGGTTATTGAAAAATTATTCTTCGTCGAGATCCTTCCTGCGCCAAACAACAAGCAGTTTTACTGGATGTCATCTTCATAAAAAAATATCTCGCAACTGAGGATAACTATATATATATATATATATATATACTAACCTTTACATAGCACTTAAGTTATTTAATTTAAAAAATAAGAAAATTAGTCATTTTTCATTTTTTTTACTAGTCTAAATCCAAAAATAAAAGAGAGTGACGAGAGGAAGAGAAGGCCAAAGTTTTTTCGATACGTCGTTGTTCCGTGCTTTACGCTATTGAACCACGGTTGACGCTATGATTTGTCAAATTACGCTTTGTTCAACTGTCTCGTTTTTGTAGCGCCTCCTCGGATTTAAGGTAAACTTTGCTGCGAGCCCGGCACCTGAAAATATTTACACACTGTACGACTGAGATACTGTAGCTTCTAGACTGGTTGCAAACAATCTTAGAATCAATACACCCTCAATAGCTGGCAAAAAATAAAAAAAACCCTTGTTACTCCAGCCTCCAACTCCCCCCCCCCTCCCCCACCCCACCCCTCTCTGCTCGCGATATGCCTTCTGCTGCTTTTCACAGATGCTTTCCTTTGAAAGAACGCTCGTGTTATGTTCAGTATGAGCCTCATTACTACATATGGTGTCCTGAAATCGTGTGACTGTAGCTCTGATTACATCATCTGAAGATGTTTTCTGCACTTAAAGATTACAGGAAGCTGCACACTTTCATAGACGTGTAGAATTCGGCCCTATTATACTAGTGCACAATTTATATTTGCAGGCTTTGTAACAAGCAGAATCGTTTAACATAGTAGTTTCTAACACTGCACTAATGTTTTTCACTTTACAGTATCATGGACATCATTTTCCATTATTTCACATTACAATAACTATTTCTCCCTTCTCGTAGAGCACAGTGGAACAACGTAAAATTGTAATTGAAGTTTTACGCGGCCGGAATTAACAGTTGCCGAGCTCCAAGCTCTCGGGACGAGTCGCGTCGGTAATTAATACCAGCCAGCATGGAGATTAACAACGTGACGCTACTAATATGTAAGATTTACATTCGTAATTTTAGTGTTCACTATCAGCGTGCTACGCTCATAAACGGTTTTGATGAAGCTTTGCTATCACTGATTGTCACTTCACATTGCATTATAGCTACGAAACTTGTAATCTTAATAGTTAAGTAAAGAGTTTCAGATTTTACAATCTTGTCTTATTTGGCAGAAATATTTTCAAACCGTCAGTGCAGTAGATCCTGCTTTATCATTCACAGAGTTCGGACGTTCTCTTAAGAGAACAGAAAGCAGGGTTTGGTTTACACTTTAATGCTGTGGGCATCCCAGATGAAATGTTATTACTACTGCGTGTTTCATATCTGCCATCAGGCTTCCTCTCACGGTCATCTCCACAAGAAGTGTCTGGTCACGCAAAGCTCGCTTCGTGTTTCCTCCTCCTTATTCTCTACTTTTGACCCTCTGTTGCAAGAAAACAATAGTGTCCTCTGTTCACTCACTTTTCACGCTATTCCTGATGAATGATCGAACCGTTTTCAGCCCCTTTAGTCGTGTTTCGTCAGAACTTGACTCCTCTGATAGGACCAGGCAATCATGATCCTTAAACGTCTCACGCTCGTATAGCGGTTGGCACTTTTTGGTGCTCAATCGCCGCTGTCACTCCTGGAACGAACTTATTGCTGTAAAGGGTCACTAGAAGGGTGACTATTTAGCTACTGAACAGAAACACGTGCGGCGCTGACAGGGTAAACTACACGTGTTTACCAGCGAGTTGTGATCGACCCATTGTAGTGGGTGCCTTAGTGGGCAAACTACGTTAAAATTATCTTTCATACCTTTATGATTAATAATTGTGGACTTTTACTTTTAATTTTTATGAAGGAGTGAAAATTTATTAATTTTGCAAGAATTTCAACGTTAGTCGGAATTTAGGAAAAATTGTCACAATATGACATTTATTTTCTTATCACTAGCGATTACAAGTCTGAGCGAATTTACCGTTAACATTAACACAAATTGGCAAAATCATAAAAGCAACGCTCAGAGGTACAATTAGCCGTCATGAGCAAGCAAACAATTGTATATTTACTTTTAAATATATCTCAGAATCAAAACGCAAGAAATAATGACAACTGGAAACAATGAAAAATACAAGTTATGACGACCTCAGACAAAGGCATCATAATACTGTGACTTTACAGTTAAAAAGACAATCATGGATGCCAGAATGAACAATACATCATTCGAAAATAACTAGTTCTTGCAAATTATGCCGCTAGCTCAAGGGTTTTTACAATTACAAAGTGAGAACATGGATCTATCCTCTCAAAGTCGTTTAAGGGTTCTGTTTCACGGAATGCACAATCAGATAGCTTGGTCGTAATAAGTTACCATTGTAGTTCTGCGTCTGATGTCTGCGGTGATTGGAGCGGTCCCACGGTATGTGAGGCTATCTCACAAGGTGGCTACAAGCATCTCTGGTCTGACAATGCGCGTCATCGCATTACCGGCTGTGTTGCCGTGATAAGCTTGCTCCAGCAAGGCAAGCTGGCAGCCAGAAATCGTACAGCGGCAGTTGGCGAGAGAAGCCAACTTTCCAAGTCAACCTCAGACTAGACTCGCATAGCATGGTGTTCAGTCTGCCAGTAAAGGCCCCTGCCAGGCAGACCTCACACACAACGCGCCTGCACGCCGGGATACATATACGACTCCAAACAGGCGCAGAGACATCAAAACAAACCAGGAAAACAAATAGAATCATCTAGAAGCTAAGTTGGACTATTTCTTACAGAGGTCGCCGTACTACCACACAACGGAATTC